>ML782357.1:1153991-1182060 GCA_009831015.1 Picea engelmannii | reverse complement strand
GGTGGCAAGAAATGTTGAAAGTAAAAATATGGCTATGGCTACTAGAAGGACCAATCCCAACATCTATAGAGAGAATAATGCTCTTTCTTCTAAAACACCTCAACCTACAAGGTTGACACCTCAACAATTGGAGGAAAGAAAAGAAAAAGGTTTATGCTTTAATTGTGACAGCAAGTATAGTAAGGAACATAAGTGTGGTGAGAATAAATTATTCTACATAGATTGTGAAGAGGAAGAAGAATAAGAACAAGAACCATCTCAAGATGAAAATGTAGAAGCAATTTCGTATGAAGAGTTGACTCCCACGATATCGTGTAATGCATTGGATAGAATTAACACTCCTCAAACCCTAAATATCAAAGGATACATCAAAAAGAAAAAGGTAATAGTCCTAATTGATTCTGGAAGTACTCATAATTTCATTCACTATAAATCAGCCAAAGCTCTCAATTGCTTTGTATATCCAGTGCCAAAGTTTCAAGTAATGATTGTATATGGAGGAACTATCAATTGCTTAGGAAAATGCAATAAGATCAATATTACTATGGGGGAATATGTATTGAATATTCCAATTATTTCTATACCCATGGGTGGTGCTGATGTTGTACTAGGAATCCAATGGTTACAATCATTAGGAACAATGGCTTTTAATTTTCAAGAAATTTTCATGAAATTTTCATTGGAAGGAAATGAAATTGAGTTAAGAGGTATCACAAGGAAACTTGGTAAGGTGATAAGCTTTAATGGCATGACAAAATTATTGAAAAAGGGGCATCAAGGTGTTATTGCACAACTATGCTCACTAGATGTTCAAACATCTAAGCCATCTATTCCTCAATATCTCCAAAGGATCATTGATAAGCATTCCAAAGTATTTGAAGATATTCCCAAAGGTATTCCACCCACTCGAAATCATGATCATGAAATTCACCTAATTCCTAGGAGTGTTCCTCCTAACATCAGGCCATACAGATACCCTTATGCCCAAAAGAGTGAAATTGAGAACATGGTTGAAGAAATGTTAGAGGCTGGCATTATTAGACCTAGCCAAAGTTCTTACTCCACAGCAGTGGTAATGGTATTCAAGAAAGATACCTCATGGCGTATGTGTCTAGATTATAGAGAGATAAAAAAAATCACTATTAAAGATAAGTTTCCTATTCTCTTCATTGATGAATTGTTAGATTAACTACATGGAGAAATCTATTTCAAAAAATTGGATCTTCATTCAGGGTATCATCATATTAGAATGAAGGAAGAAGATATCCCAAAAACAACATTCCAAACTCATGAAGGCCATTATGAATTTTTGGTCATGCCTTTTGGGCTTACAAGTGCACCTTCCACATTCCAAGGGCTGATGAATTCCATTTTCAAGCCCTTCCTTTGAAAATTTGTGTTATTATTTTTTGATGATATACTAATCTATAGAAAGTCTTGGGAGGGTCATGTGTGACATGTTGACAAGGTGCAACAACTACTAAAGGAGATACAACTATATGTCAAACCATCAAAATGTTTTGTTGGAGTGAAGGAGGTAGAGTATTTGGGTCATATTGTATCTCATGAAGGTGTTAAGGTAGACCCTAACAAGATTAAGGACATGATGGATTGGTCGATTCCCAAAACATTGAATAATCTTAGAGGATTTTTGGGTTTGACGGGTTACTACTGCAAGTTTGTTTGACACTATGGAATAATATCAACACCTTTAACGGAACTAACTAAGAAGGATGCATTTTCATGGACTCCGGAGGCAACTAAATATTTTGAACAACTTAAAGAGGTGATGTGCAAAGCTCCTGTCTTGACCACTCTAGACTTCACAAAAACCTTTATTGTGGAATGTGATGCCTCGAGAAATGGAATTGGTGTTGTCCTAATGCAAGAAGGAAGGCCCCTGGCTTTTGAAAGTTGACCACTCAAGGGAAAGGACTTACACAAACCTATTTATGAGAAGGAAATGATGGAAATACTACATGCATTGAAGAAATGATGTCCTTAACTAATAGGTAGGCACTTCAAGGTCAAAACAGATCATGATAGTCTTAAATACTCCCTGAAACAAAGACTATCTTTAGAAGAATAAAAAAAATGGGTAACCAAGTTATTGGGTTATGATTTTGAAATCGTCTATAAAAAGGGGAAGCAAAATTTTGTGGCAGATGCACTCTCAAGAAAGGATGAAGATTTTGAAGCCTTTCTCTATGCTATCTCAATCATCCAACCTGATTGGATAATATAAGCAAGGGATGAATGGAAAAATGACGAAAAAGTGTGGACTCTCATTCAAAGGTTGCAACAGGATTCCAGTGCATCAAATACATTTAAATGGAAAAATGATTCACTATGGTACAAAGATCACTTATATTTATGTAATAACTCCCAACTCAAACAAAAGGTGTTATTGGAATTGCACACCTCTCTAGTAGGAGGGCACTCGAGATTTTTGAAAACCTACCATAGAGTCAAGAAGGATTTTTTTTGGGATGGCCTTAAAACTAATATTCAAAGGTTTGTGGCAGAATGTTTGGTTTGCCAACAAAATAAGATGGAAACAATTAAGACCCCAGGTCTTTTACAACCATTAGCCATCCCAAGTCAACACTGGGAGAAGGTTTTCATGGATTTCATCACAGGGTTACCGAAGTTTGAAGAAAAGAGTGTCATCATGGTTATTGTTGATAGACTGATCAAGTGCACACACTTTTGTGCACTCTCTCATCCCTTCAAAGCTAGTACAGTTGCCACCACATTCATGGAGACAGTTGAAAAGCTACATGGTAGCCCAAAGATTATTGTAAGTGACAGAGATCCCATCTTCAATGGATATTTTTGGACAAAATTATTTTCTTGTTTGGGTACTCAATTGGCTCATAGCTCATCCTATCATCCTCAATCTGATGGACAAACCAATATAGTGAACAAATGTCTAGAAGGCTACCTTCATTGCTTTGTCTCTGATAAACAAACACAATGGTTCAAATGGTTACCCTTGGCAGAATGGTGGTATAACACTTCCTTTCATACTACAACAAAAATGACACCATTTATGGCACTCTATGGATACCACCCTCCTTCCATCACTTCTTCTCTAAAAGAAAAATCTAAGGTTCAAGCAGTGGAAGATCACATTGAGCATCAACAAAAAGTTCTCCATATCTTAAAGGAAAACCTGACCATGGCACAAAATCGCATGAAACAACAAGCAGATCAACATCGTAGTGAAAGAAGTTTTGAAGTAGGGGATTGGGTGTTTTTAAGACTACAACCATACAAACAGATGTCCCTCAAGAAAGCCAAAAAGGATAATAAATTATCACCAAAGTACTATGGCACTTCTAAGGTATTGCAAAAGATTGGTACTATGGCATACAAATTGGAGTTGCTTGCATCTTCACAAGTACACCCAGTTTTCCATTTTTCATGCTTAAAGAAGGTTATAGGCGACAAGATCCGAGTTCAAACTATATTGCCAAAACTTGACAAGGAAGGAAAAATCACATTGGAGCCTGAAGCCATCACTGATACAAGAGTTTTCTAGCTGAGGAATAAATCCATTTCAGAGTATCTCATTAAATGGAGTAAACAACCGGTTGAAGATTCCACTTTGGAAGATGAGTCTTTTATATAGAAGCATCCAGAGTTACTCAAGCATTGTGGACAACACTTGTCTCAAGGGGTGGGGCATGTTAAGCCCTAATATTGGCTCATTACCCCTTAATTGGGGCATATTACATAGTAATGTTATTTTATTTATGTCGTCTTTATTCCATTAGTTGTAATTATACCTCCTAGTCTACTATATACCAAGGAGACATTTTCATTTGGAATCATCTTGGAATTGTACATTTATGTGGGCATAAGGAGGTTGCCCCCTCGAAGAGGCTAACTATCTGAATTTATCTCTTTTTCAAGGCGTTGAGTACTTATTATGAGGTTTTCTATGATATATTGATATTTGGTTCTTAACAGGGACTAAGATCCACTAGGTAGGGAAAGGGAAAGGGATAAGAGGCTAGGAAAAGGGATAAGTGAGAGTGCTTATCTCTAAGGGAATAATATTATATTATTAATTCCTAAATAATAAGGCTTTGAAAAAAACTGTAGTTATCCTAAGTTCCCGTGGGAAGGGGAATGAATGATAAGTGGAGCTCATGCAACTTCATGAGGATAGGTGTCCAATTTCTAACATGTCGTTTTATGTGGGGAAATCAGTTTGTTGGGGGTTCTCTCTGTCATTCTTTCCATTCTCCCCATTCACGCATGCACACAGACACTAAGAATCCACACATCCATTCACTTAATCCATCATTTACCTCTACAAGATCTAAAAAATGCAAACCCTATGAAGATAACCATTTTAATCCTATGAAGCACAACATGATTGCACAGTGCCTAAGCCATATTGTACCCTAGCCATTTTGTTGTTTCTTCACACATTTTTCTCTGGACTGGTGTGGCTTGTTGTTATTACAAGATCCATACCTGATTTTTATTCTATGATTACCCTCATTGGATTGGTCTGGTAGTTGGACTAAAGAAGCAGGTTGTCAGGCCTATGAGAAACTCTCTCCATGTGAGAGAGGTTTTTGGGGAAGTGATTTTTCCAGAGGGAGCATCACGAAAGTTGTAATGTTCTGAGACTTCTTGTCTGACCTATTGTTGAAGCCCTAGAAGGAGAGTAGGGAAGCCAAAGGACTATTGAGAAGAGAAGGGTCACACTCCCTAGGGTGGGAAAGGAATGTGGGGAATGAGGGACTATAATATGTGGATGTGAGTGGACTCCTAGGGACAAAATCCTTCCTAGAGAATTTGTAACCTCAGCCTAGCCTAATATTCCCTTTACCCTAGGTGGAGTTTAGTCCTAGCTTAGGGGTGACCCACTATTGATAGCTTGGAGCAACATGGTCTAAGGATGGGAGGTTTGTGGAATTTTTTCATGCAATTGGTGGCCTTCATAAAAAGATAAGTACCATTTCTATGTTAATTTTTATGATGTGTATATTGTATATGTATTGATATTTATAATATTGCTTGTGTAAGATGCTTGTAGAAGACTGCTATGGTTTCTACATTAATTTGTGTATTAGTAGAATGGATATTATCCATTTAAGTTTATATGTATGATGTTCTGCAAAGAGCTTTGTTTTCCATGGCCAGTAGGTCTATTGCTAGGTATGGACAATTTTAACTATCATAAACATAGTTAGAAGTTTTTTTTTTATTTCAAGTGACATTGCCCAACAAATGGATGAGGGTGTTACATTCACCTTTTTCTTATATATTGGATTTAGTCTATAAGGTCTCTGTCTGATAGATATAAAATTAGGTTTGAAAGGTATATTCATCTCTCCTATCTCTCTTGCTATGCCTTTCATCTTTGTAAAATTCGTTGGGAATAGGTAATTGTATTCGCGCAGTAACTCTATTATTATTTCCACTAGTTGTTCATCCCAATAGTCTCCAATGCTTTCCATTTTAGGATTATCAGTTGTCCCAATGTTGAATTTATTCACTTTAATAGGTGCAAAAAATACCTTTGATTCCAAAGATGGACCTTACACCTCTCTTTCTCCTTCAATTTATGTAATATGAATATTGCGCAGGTCATCTGCATCTGGTTATTCTTCTTCCACATGATAGCATGACAATAGTTCTTTGACTATTTTCATGTTCTGTTGTTGGTATTCTATCATGAGTGCAGCCTCTAGTTCATCAATAAATATCACCCCTCTTATCTTTTTTAGTGTTGAATAAATGTTGGGGTTATCATGTTCAAATGAGAAGGTTACTATAAAATGATGTTGTAATGTTGTCCATTCTAGAGTGTTTCTGCTCATTTCCTAGTCTACATACCAGTTTGATGGAATTACTTCCAATGTATGGATGAAGTGACGAGGCCATTGCTATGGTGGTGTCATCCTCCATTTTGTCTTTGATTTCTCCAAATGTGCTGCTGGTGTCCCCTATCCATCATATATCTGTATTTTATTCCTCCCCTGCTCTACATTGAATCTAATGTGCACTAGTCGCTTACATTGGTACTAGTCCTTAATTGTTTCTTTTTGCGCACCCCATCATATTGAAGGTGTGGCCTTGAGTGAAATGTCTAGGGATAACAGGCTATGATTCTCTAACACTTCATCTTCATATTTGGCCAGAAATTATTCTAAGTAATTTACTCCATTAAAAATAAGAGGTTTTATTATCTCTCTGCCATCCCATCTTACTACACGGCCTATTCTTGCACACCTTCTTATGGAAACTTCATGTAATACATTCTTCCAATTATCCAAACTTGTCTTTGAATCAGAATCACATGATGTGATACTCCTCCATCCGAATACTCCATATGCAGTTGGGTTGACATAATATTCTTCGCACGCAGTGGTTTTGTACAATTGGTTTATTTCCTCTAGATCTAAGCAAGTGGGTTGTACAAACATTTCTCCTTTTGATGGATCTAATGGTCCAATGACTCTGTATTCTCCTGATTTGAATGTATTCTTCCTTGTCTTCAAGTTGATTATGGCCTGGTTATAAAACACTCAATCCAAGCCAAGAAATGTTGGATAAGGTGTTGTTCCATCAACTATTTCTATCAGTTCGAAGTCTACCTTAGTGCGCACTCCATCCAAATATACTGTCATACCCTTAAGCCTTCCAATTGGTAAAACTATGTGTTGATTTGATAAATTTAATTGGACAGGTGAATAGCCTTTTGTGGGCTCTCTCATACACTTCCATGTCTTCTTGGGTGACACATTTACCTCAGAACCTAAATCCAGTATAATATCCCCCATATTGAAATCTCCAATGTTAGATTTCAATCTGAATTTCCTTATTGTCCTATGTATTGTATGGAGGTGGTTGACCTTTTTCTGCTCTAACCTCCCGTCTACCTCTGTTTTACATATTTCTAACATATTTTTAAATACTTTAAAAGATGATGGATCATTTAGTATTTTAACACATGATTGGAGAAAATTCTTTATGGTACTTACTTGCACTAAAGGTGGTGCTTCACTGGTGTGATCCATTAATAAAGAAATATCATCCATTGGTACATTTTGATTATGTTGTGCAACTGATGTAGATGAAACATATTTTTTTCCAAACTCTTGTTTGGCTTCCTTGAATGTTTATTTTTCTTTCCCTGCATCAAACTTCATATGTGGTTCAATATTCTTCTTCACCCATTGGTGTTGCGTTGGGTCATTTCTTACTACGTTAGGTACTATCGTAGCTCCTCCATGCATGACTATGATGATATTTGTTCCATCATTTGTGGATTCTACAAAGATCCACTGAACATATTGATTGTTCTGATTCCTCTTCTCCTAGATCTTCTCGAAGAATTTCGGACAATATTCTATGTCATGGTCTATTTTTTGATAGTACATACATGTCACGGCTGTAAGTTGACATTCCCTTGCATAATGTCCTATCCTTTGGCACTTGTGGAATAGTACTGGACCTATACCTCTTCCAAATAATCCTATATGTTGTCCTGCACCTCTTTATCCACCTCAATATCCTCGTGGTGTGTTGTACTGAGGTACCTGATTATATTTCACTCGGTTATATTGTGTTTGTGTGTTGTTATAATGAGGTTTTGTAGTGGTGTACTGATGTTACACATTATTATATGGAGGTGTTACCTGGTTAAAATGTGGTGCAACTTGCCCTGTCATAATTTCTACCTGGACACTATACATATCCAAAATTATTTTCATCATCAAGTCCATTGTCCTACAATATTTGTTATCATGACCCACTAATTTGAAAAAATTGTAGTATGAATTCTTGGGTACTATTTGGTACTTCTGAATCATTGGAAAATGATATGGATCATGCTTGTGTGTTTTACATATCTCACACCATGGTCCTCCTATTGGAAAAGGGTTTGGTAGACCTGTTTCCATGTATTGCATGAAAGTTGGGAACTCATTCTTGTGGTGTCCTTTTGTCCTGCATGTGGTACACCAAAAAACTTCTCTTTTCTCTTTTCCCTTATTCTGGTTCAGCTGAAATGCAAGGCTATTCAAATCCTACTTTATCTCTTCTATTGTTGGATCTATCTTTTGATACTGGCCCTCTTCCAATTGTAAGGTTGCTTGCATCACCTCTTCCTGAGTTCAAAAATTTTGTTGTATTAATGGGTATTTCAAGTTTGGTAAGAGTGAATTCAGAATAAGATGTCAATGTTGCATGTTAGTCATGAAATGCTTCAACTTTCCCTTCAACCATTTGAACCTCTTATCAATCTCCCAAACAGACTCACCTGGTTTCTATCTGATTTCAATAATCTCATTCATGTACTGACCTTTTGAGATAGGCTTCTTAAATTCATTTATTAGTAGCTTCTTCACATATACAATTGTCCTTATTGTTCCTGGTGGACTGTTTAAAACTAGAGTCATGTACCAGTCTAGTGCGTAGTCTCTTAGCGTGATGGATAACTGTGCATGTTTTATATCCTCATCTGTGATTTTTTTTTCTTCACATATCTTCTCACAGATGAATAGATGCTTTTCAGGGTCCTCAAATGCCTCTCCCTAAAATTCTGGTAACTAATGGTGGGATCATGTCCTTCCATTTTGAACTTTGATGAACTACTACCTCCATGCGATGTAGATATTTGAATAATACATCTTGAACTAGCACCACTAGTTTTTTCTCCTTGTTTGGATGCACTTCCTGGTGTCTTTCTTCCACTAAAATTTGGTTTTCTGAATGGTGGTGTTCTTTCTAGTGTATTAGTCTCACATGGGGTTATGGGTTCCACGTTGACTCTACCATGGATATGATTTCTACCTTTTTTTCCTTCCCTTGGACCTATTGTCTTCCTTTCATATGTTGTGTGAAATATTTCCTCAATATACTCCACATCTCAGAGATCCTCTACCTCTTCTTCATCACTTTCCAATACCTCTCTATCTTCTATGGATCTCTTATTATTATTCATCTTATATTGGTAGGGTACTCCACTGCGTGTATTTCTAGTTGTTGTCATGATCTATTTGATCTGATCTTCCTCCATCATGATTGGTTCCATGGCCTCCTCCTTATTTCCCTTATCCATCTCTTCATCCATTTCTCCACCTCTTTTCAATGCTTCCCTCCTTCTCCCATGAACATAGGGAAGTTTAGTTGTTTGATGCCATAGTTATTACACCTTTGTTATACAAGAAGATATTGATTGAATTATACAACAATCTAATATACCTACCTATGGGTCCCTTTAGAAACTCTTTCTCTTCTGCATTGTAAGACTTTGCGGTATCTACTTCAAATTATGTGATAAACCTTGCAACAATATTGTCTAACCAGAAATCTACTGTGCGTGTGAAATTGATGGTAACTTGTTGTAACCACGCAATATCCACAGGATTCCACTGGATATTTCTCATTTGATTTGTAGGGTGGTTTTCTTTCAGCCTCAACAACCACTCCTATAACACATGGGGGAAATCACAGAAAAATACATCATACATGTCGTTAAGCATGTACTTTTCCAGATATTTGTGCGGTGTTAACTTAGGATCTTTGTTATCTTTCTACACAAATTCTAGTTCCTTTGTTTTCAACCATATTTAGATCTTCTCCTTCATTGGGTTTCACGGTCTAAACATTCCTTTTATATATCTTCATTCTCCACATGCTTATTCTATGGATCCCATTCACTCAATCCCATGCAGTTCCAACCGGTAATAGAACTATTTGTTGGTTATTACTCTCTTCTCCTCTTTCTACTCTTGGGATAACCTAGGTTCAGATATGAACAAGTTTCCAACAAAACCCTCTAAAACTATTGGCCCTCCTAGGAAACCAGAAGGAAACACAACACACTGAATGTACTGTCTAGTCTTACCTAAGATAGTTCCATGGGTGACTACAATGCTCATGTGCTTGCAATCTAGGAAACAATGGGGATCTGAGATTGTAACTGATCTTTCTCATGCCTTAAAAACTTATTACTAAATTTATTATTATTAAGGTTCATTCATCTGTTAATTATATGCATGCATTCCAATAGATCTAACATATAACATATCTCATATAAGTATCCATTCATCCATTCATATTCTACCTACTTACAGAAGGTAAATATGAAATAAACACAACACATAACATAGGTGTTATCATGGTTCACCCCTTCCTAGGCTATGTCCACAAATATATGGCTTCTTAGGCTCTTTTATTATGTTGCTGCAAAATATGGCACCGCGCACACTACAATTTCGATCATGCAATCACGAAAAAAGTTCCACAATCCTCTATGAGGCTGACTAGATCACACCATTCTCCTCATCCTATGATCTAACCCTCAATATCTGTCTACTTGACTCTCCTACAACTCAATATCTTACAAAATGGTATAAAATCTTACAGTAGTTATCCTAACTAAAAATAACCATATATCCAACCCCCCACCTAAACATCCTAGGTACTTATTTATACTAATTTACAAATTATCAATCGTTACAATCTCTTACAAAAACCCTAACCCTAACTTGGTTAGGTTTTCCTTCATGCACACCTTGCATGCTTTCCTCGTTTGCATGTGGATTTTCCTCGCACATGCTTCTTTTCGTTCCAGCTATCTTCTTCCATATTAAGATTTACTTTCCAAAAATGGAATTTTCCTCAAAATTGGCATGCGCCCAACTGTTGGCATCCTCATTTCTTTTGTTGGATATTTCAGTCCTCGCAGGTTGATATAGGTTTCCTACGTCGATTGTTTTGCGGCCCTATGCACTATTGTACAAATAAATTTCCATGCCGGTCATGATTGGGGCTCGTTATTCTTCCTCAACTACTATTGTGCTCATTGGTTCGACCTGTGGGGAGGGAATTGTGTCAACATTGACAATTCCCTCTCTCTGTGCCATTTCTTGATCTCCCTCCACGGTTTCATGTGATGCCCTAAGGTTGCTTTTGGTTTTCCTTATTTTTTGGATTGGTGTGCCAATCTTTGGTGGTGCCATAGTGGGTACTACTTTCTTTGTTGAATAGAATTCAACTTGTTCGCTCTGTGCACTCGCATATTTTTTTGCGTGCTCTCTAGCTCTATGAGTTTGTAATTTCACAATAAGTGTTGTTTTGTCGTGTTTCCCCTTTATATAGAGGGTTCCATGAATTTTGTGAATCTTCTCAGAGAAGCTTCTCTGGCTGCGATTAATTGATTGAATCTTATCGAGTACGCTTCATTTAATTCCATAAATGCTCCAATTCGTGCCTTTTTTCCCTAACTGCCTTTTTCCACTTTTCCAATCGTCGGCCCCTTTTCTGGTGCGTTGAACATTTTGAGTGCGTTGTTCATTTCTACTATTATTTTTCCTTAATGTGGGGTGTTTTTCTTTCTATCACCCATATGATGTGCATGTACATTATGTTCTTTTTTTCAATCTGAGTGCACTATCTCTGGGTGCGATGTTCCCTAGTATTTTTTTATTTTCTTTCTTTTCTATTTTTATATTTTATTTTCCCTCCTTTTTCTCCTTTTTATTTATTTTTATCAATTTTATGTCCTAATCTCTTCTATATTACACTATATATATGCATTTCTTACTGTGTTGTAAATTTTAAATGTTAGGAGGTTGAATGTCCTTGTACAGTTTCAGTCAACACCCGTTGATCATTCCTTTCAGTGCTATTCTTGCCAGATATTTTAGTTGTATAGATCCCCCATCTGTGACAATATTTAATTCATATGTCCCTAGCTAATTCATTCTAAATTTACCAATATGTTGAAAAAATTTACTATCATAGAGTAAGACTAGGCCTCCTTCCTTGAAACTCTTCCTCTTTATATGTTTGTCATGCCAAGCCTTTTCTCTTTCTTTCTAAACTTCCTAGTGAAATCTTGTTAGAATCCTTTCCTCTTCCATCTCCATTAATTGATTTAACCTTTTGTTGGCACAGGGGAAGACCCAGGTTTCAATGCTACAACAATGCACAAAAAATCCCTAACTATCGGTCCTTTCAGCAACACCTGTGAAGAAGATGAAGTCTCACCTGAGGTAAAGGAAGGGTTGGTTGTAGGAATGAGATGTCTGCAACCTTAGCTAGGACACAAATCTATGATTGTAACACCTTAACAGAGAACTTAGTTATTCCAGTTCGTTAATATTCATCTTTAGTTCACATCTCCGCTAAACCCTAACAACATATCAACGCAGTATTCACAAAGATCCAATAGATTCAAGAACTAAGCATACCAATAGAGATCAAATCTAGCATTCTTTCAAATTATTCAGCACTAAGCTATCATATCTGATTCATCTATCATCTAACATCACACTAAGCATTGAATCACATAAACAAAGAACAACCAAAAGCACAAAGCATTCACAACACAGGATATGCATGGTTCACCCCACCCTGGGGCTACATCCACCAAATCTTTTTCTTCTTTATTAGCTTCTTTCAATATTCTTACATGCACAAAGACTCAAAATCAACTCCGCAGAGGAAAAGAGATCTACACACCTCGCTAGATCCTCCTTCCTTGAGTTATAGAAGAAAACCCTCTGTGGACTCTTACAATCACTTGCACTTAGCTCTACAAGCCTCACACAGTATGCACACAACAATTAACACTCAACACTTAGCACACTTGCAACTGACTAGTCACTACTAGTCACTATTCACTACTTCTTACATTGCCTAGACTTCTATTTATACATTACAAAATAGGCCTAAGAATGGATAAACCCATGGGCCGACATCCCCATACCTATTACATAAGCCCAAAACCAAAAAAGGCCCTAAAAAGGGACCGACATCCTGCGATCTCTGCTTCGTATTGTGCTCTGCCTTCGACAGCCTGTCGAAGTCCCAAAAATAGGTCAAACATGACCAAGGATCCTCAAAACTTGGTCAAGGGCCAACAAGCCCCCAACACTCACTTGTGACTCATCCCGAGTCACTCTGATCTGGGTAATTCTACCTCAAAAGCCTCGATCTTGGCTCAAGCTGCTTCGACTTGTTATTCTGCCATGGCCTCCTTCTCAACGAACTCTTGGATAACAACTTCATTGACTGGTCCCTCTAAGTGTTGTTCAACTGCAGTGATGAGTTGCTCCAGTTCTACTCCTCAATCTCTAATCTCTGAGAATAGTTGGAAAGCCTCATCCTGTATAGGTTGGAGCCTCTGAGTCACTTCCATGAATCTACTATGAATGGTGTGGACCTGTTGTTGAGCAGTGCATTGTTCTTGGGATTGCTTAATCCTTTCAACAACTGATAGGGGCTTCAACTGCACATGTATTGTTTTTTCTTGTTGCTTCGACTCCTGGAGATGTGACTCTAGTGCCTTCAGTTATCAATTCTTAGTGAGTCACTCATAATTCTGGGCACTATGATCACTTAGTTTTTTACATTCTATGGCAATGAACTTTGTTTTCTCAACTATGCTTTGAGTAGTTCCATTTCTTTGATCCCTAACATCTTGTGGGGTGTCGAGAACTATGCGAAGCTCTAAGTATTCTATTCTTTGTTATAGTTGCTACATAGCTTTTGTGAGCTTCTCTACTTGATGCTTGACTTGGTATTCTACCTTTCTCTCTAAGCCTATCACAGAACAAAGTTCTCTGTTGACTGCTTCTTTCACTTCGAGTTTTTCTGCGAGCAATTGTTCTTTTTCTTACTTCATATATGCTTTCTCCTCTTCAAACTTTGTTTGGAGAGAAACCTTCTCCTGCTCTACAACTTGACGTTGTTCTACAACTAATTCTTGCACTTGCTTCAAGGTCTGGGTGGCTTGTTCTATTTCTTCTTGTGTGCAACGAAGGTGAGCTTTGGTCACATCAGCTAGTCAACAGAGTTGGGCTGGCTCATCTCCCAACTCTGATTCTTTTGACAGCAAGGGCATAGTGGACACTGCGTGACTAGACTAAAGATTCTATTGTACCGCTCGGAGCTCAACCTCGATTCTGTCGTACATATCCTCCTTCTTGGATTCATGTTTCTACAAGATTTCCTGTGAGGCGTCATTTACAACTTCGATGATGAAGCCAAAGTCATCAATGTTGAGCACAGTTTGCATCTTGGTCAAGGTGGCTCTGGATTTCTTTAGGGAAGATGGTTTCAAGGGAGAAACCTTCCTCTTATTTAAGGGATCAACCTCATCTCTAGGCGATGTTACTTCACCTTGCTTCTTCTCATATTCTTTTCCATTTATCTCTTCTACTTGGTCATCACCCCCTCAGCCAGGTGATACTAAAGCAATTTTTTCTGATGCGCTACTTAAGTCTTGGACTTCTACGGTCTTGTTCCTTCTGCTAGTTTTGGGTGTGTCATGTTCTTTATGAGTGGCATTCGAGCTATCAAGTTCAGGGTCAGACATATCTGTAGGATTAGCAGGGATAAGAAGGTCTGTTGACCAGTCCTTAGTTGTCTCCTCGAGGTCCTCTTCTATGAGCTTGTAGTACGACTGAAGCTCCTCCTTATGCTCATATGCTCGTGCAGTGACATAGATGAAGTGCCAATCTATGCGGAACTTCATGAGGGGTCGAAACCACTGTAGGGTGTTTGGTGTCATGCAAGATTCAGCTTCGATATCCCTCCTCAGTTGGAGATAATATCTGTGAAAGAATACACTTGACTGCCACTCTTTTCCCATATCACTCGAGTACCAGAGCGTGGTGAACTTCGCAGCAAGTGGTTCAAGCAGCTCAATGTCTGGGAAGGTCATAGATTCATTCATTTCCCAATCAATAAACATAATAATGATCAAGAGCTAGCTAAAGTGGGACTCATAGCCCTGATCCTATGCTTCACGACAGTCTAATTCCAACTAATTAACTAGGTACTTCACCTAGTTCATCTGTAGGCCTTCCACGCATTTCCCTGTGAGGTATATGGAAAACCCTGTGACCTGCATGGGTTTGTTATTCCTTACTATATTTCCTACAATTAATTGGCATGCTAGGCACACTACGCCATTCTGGATGGAAGATAACATGTAGCCTTGCATTCCCTTCTCAACATCGTCGTAGCTATCCTTGATCTTCTATGCTAATGCGTGATCTATGACTTTCCCTAGATAGAAGTCCTGCAGGTCAGGTCCTTTCATACTTAATCTGTTGATCCTATGGATCAGCATCAGATCAACTGTGATAGGTCAGTCTAGCCATAAGTAGCTACCATGGTAACATGAGAGCAGGAGCTTAACACATGCGTTAACTTCCTGGTGCCTTTCAAAGTGTGGGATTTTCATTACATTCAACATGGTGGACTGCGCAAGGTTCATTGTCCATGGTTGGGGGATTATTTTTGAGTTCTTCTCCTTCGTCCTGGTCAAGTATTTATATGGGTCGAGCATACTATGGTTCTTGCGTTATCCTAGGTTGAAGTCACTGAACTTCAACGTTGTGATCTTGTCATGTTGCACTCTAACTACACGTATCCCCTTCGGGAGGTAAGAAATAACCATGGTGTAATCAAAATATCTTGGCACACTATCATGACTCACTGCATCGACCAGAGGCGGAATGTAACTGGTTAAGATGGTTAGGATTAGCTTTGCATTTCCTAGGTTATCTTTGTGCTTGGTTCTCTTTTATGTGACGACTCAGGATGGTCCAGATCCACGAGTGGTCGATGAAGAGGCTTATACTCCTCTCTTTCATGATGCTTGTACACCCACAAACATTACCCTTTTAGACATTACTCTTTCAGTCATGAGGTCTATGAGTACCTCCTTCACAGAATCTTTGATTGTGCTAAGTTCTTTGGACATACATGCTCATGGTTGAATATCTCGGGTTTGAAGAGTATATACTCAATGCAACAAGACAGACAATGATCACTCAATGATCACTGTGTGAAATAAACTGATCTACAGGCTCATATAATCATGGTTGGAAAAATTGTTCTTAGTGCAAGGATTGACGGAATAAGTAGATAACTAGGCAACGAATATCTCCAATGGGCGAGAAGCCTTCATTAATTCAGTTATGTCCATTACAGTGTGGTCCTGATGGTCTGCTGGAGAGATTTCTGACCACAAATATCATTCTACCTATTCGGGGCATCCGTCTAATGGTTATACTGTTTCCAACGGCTATATTGCTTCACCATGGAAAAGTTCCATGTGGCGTTGTTCTGCTATCCCGATGAAGTTCTAGTTTTGCAAATTTTCCTTTTGCAAAGTTCCCTCTAGAACCTTTTGTAACTTTTCGATCTTTGATATCTTTTTACTTAGTTTTCTATCCATCTTTCCAGTGAGCTTCGCCTCGGTATTCCTCTTTCCATTCTGATTCTTATCTCCTCTTGGCATAGTAACTTCGTTTTGTTGAGATTCTTTCCTAGGATTCAAGGGAAATACTTCTTCTCTATCTGGGGTAGGTGATTCAGTCTTTTATGAGTCTTGTTGTGTTCTTTCAACTTCGACATCCAAGTTTCTGGTTCTAAATAGCTTCAATTTGTTTTCATGTTCTTCAATCAAGTGTGTGATCCTCCTAGTCATGAAGTCTTTTAATTATTGATTCTTATGCCCTAAGACTTCTTCTTCTTTCCTTCTGGCTTGATCCCTTTCAATCCAAGGTTTTCCTAGTAATATAGCAAATGGGGTGTTGTTCTCAATAAATTTAAAAACCTCAAACTCTTCCTCTGTCGAAGTTCCATGAGCACTCATAGATATCTTGGTGAGCTTTCCACCTAGGTTTATCAGCTTTCCTCTAATGATCCAGGTGGATATTGGTGGCCACCCACCTATTCCACTTGGACCTACACCATTGTTTCTTTCAGTTTTTCAGTTTCCTTAATTGTAGCACAATTTACTATTTTTAGCAGTTTTTTGGGTCCTGAACTTTCAGAGCCCTTTTGAGGCCCTAAACGACATTTTTTGGGCATGAATTCTCTGACGAATTTGGGTCCATTTCAAACTCGATATTCATTGTCAACAATGTAGTCCTTGGATATATATTTCTAAAGATGTATCATGTGCATCAAACAGAGATAGTATGCCAAAGTTACAACCCTGAGAAATTGATGTACCAATTTACCCCAATGGAGACCATATTCTGGCGTTTCATCTCTTAGGGTTAGGTTTTTGGAAGTTTAGGGTTTTCCATTGTTTCTCAATAATATATAGGCCTTTGAGCCTCATTTTAACATAGATTTCATAGGCTAGTAGCCGCAACATCTCTTCTTAGAGATAAACTACCAACACCTGAGCTATTTTATTTCCATTCTGTCTGTAAGCATATTTCAGTCATTTGTTGTTAATGAAATGAATTTTTACTTCTGTTGCATATCTTTGTTTATGTGTATTTCTATATTTCATTGTGTTCCTACATAAATCTGGATCAGTGGTATCAGAGCATTTTTCTCTTTCTCGATCCTTCTTTGCATGTCCCCAATGAGATTGGGGTATAAGGAGTTAGGGCTCGATCTGGTTGAAACGTTGCAAGATCAACCTTGCAAACCCTGATGGCTACCCATGGGAGAAGAAAAGAAATATGAGGGAGTAGGATATCCTATCAAATTATTGCTCGAGGAGGCCCTCGAGAAACAAAGGAACGCAATAATGGAAAACTTTTCCCAGATCCTTCAACGACTGTGTTGACGAGCGAAATTGTCCGTCCGTCAATTGAGAGAGTGGAACCGGTCCGGGGTTGTCTAAATAACCCAAGCCGTTTGGAATGAACCACCCTGACGAGTTTAACGGCTTTGTTGGCCGCTCTAAGGTATTTTAAGAAAACCAAAGAGAAAACTAATCTAAACTAACTAATCTAACTAAAATAAATAAAACAAACTAAGACTAAATAAAACTAATAAAACAAACTAAAATTAACTAAAACTAATAAAAGAAACTAACTAAAAATAAAAGAAACTAACACACTAATATAATTAAAACAAACCACTAAATTAAACTAAAACTAAATATAACTATTCTAACTATTACTATTATAATAACTCAAATCAACTATCTAATTACCAGCTGCAATATTACTTATTCACAAATGTACACTATAAACAGCCTATAGATTTAATTAAAACCTGCAAAACTCATGTGTTTGTTGTCCTAAGACAGCCAGAGATCTTTTTGATTTTTTATATTTTATGAATAAGAAATAGAACTATTGAAATTAAACGATCTAATATACTAAATCTAACTTAAACTAATATCTGAACTTAAACTATTAATAAGAACAGTAAACAAACAAGCGACTAATTGACCTGGAAGCGCTCCTAATTCGTCCTGCGTTTGTTGACTTTGAAGCTAGTCGGAGGAAGTAAACTCGCACCAATTGATCCAAGAGATTTTCGTAAACGATTGGCTGTGCTACTCTTCGAGTGGTTTACAGGACAAACAAGACATAAAAGATCCTAACAATTTTATGATTATAAATCTCTGCAATAAGGGAAACCTATTATGCAAAAACTTATATTTAACAATTCAATTCATCAAGAAGATAAACCTGTCATTCACAAGCTGAATTAGACAATTATTATTTCTTTTATACACTTGGAAGAAACCAAATACGGATTACAGTAATTAAAATTATATCATTTTCACATGATCAAGATAGCTAAAGTAGTCATAAACCATATACAAATTGATATACACAACATGAAACAAAATGTTGATATAATGAGAAGCTAAAGTTGTGACAAAACACCAAATTCTGCTTCATTCTGTATTAAAACTCCATATCCTTGTTCTCCCACGAATGAGGATGATGATTATTACAAAAATCATAAGTATATATAGGTCTCTCCACAGGGTAAAACCTCCCTGTGGATAATATCAAATTGTTTTACATAATCTGGGAGATATCCCAAAATCAACTAAACTAAGAAACTAAAATGCAAATGAAATCTTTGAAATATCCCCTAACTGCTCATCAAATCCACTGCCATTTCGAATTGATCTGCAATAGACCAAAAATAACCAATTAGAAAGACATTTCATCAACAAAACAATAAAAAATTGATCCTACAGACTTAGCTACAAAGTCATCTGATTCTGTAGCTAGTCTAAAATAGCATGCAAGATCAGATAGAAATCAAACCAAATATTTTTTTTTTTTGTTTTTTTTAAATAATTAAAACCAATTATCTTCAATTAAACATAAAAATGAATCACTAATGGTTCAAGTAAATTTATCATTCAAATTAAACAAAATCGAAAGGGATGCAATCGGAACAGGATAAGAATGCTTTGTTTTTTTTAGTTGCCATAAAATCGGGTCAAATAGTAACCAAACTATTTCAAATCCAATGAAATCAATGGTGAATCATATCGTATAAGATACGATGTAATCCAACACAATCATAATCGATACAATCATAATCGATTTGTTACGGCTGTAACAATGTGCATAAGATTCATATTGTTTTAATTAAATACCAATATGGAAAGGTTGTTACGATTATAGTCAAAATGAAACATGCATAACAGCATCAACCAAAATTTGCCATAGACTCCGATCGATGAGCGTTACACAGTCAACAGACAGGATCACATAGTGATCACAACCACCGACAACAGTGATAATCATAAACTGGGCAACAATCAAATATAGAAACAAATCGTAATCCTGGGCATAATCACTTTCGTTCCCAAATCAAATGTAAACAATATATTTGTTGCAATATGAACCGAGCTGATAACACGGTCAAACAATGTGAATCGATTGGTTGGGTATAAAAGTTATGATTCGTATCTATTCACAATTTTGGTTATGCATTAACATAATGGTATTTGAATTGGTCGAAAAAAGACATGGAATATAAAATCATAACAGTTAACCATTATTTCCAACCATATCGTATAGAATATAACCAATTCGAATCAAAACATTGACTGTGTTCGAAATTGAAATACCAGAAACAGCTTATGTTTAGAAAAGATATTAACAACTTCAATAAGCAACATAGTATCCAATTTAATCCAACTCAAAACAATCAAATCCATACCACGATCAATCGAATCAAAGCTAAATCCAATCAAAACTAATCTGGGAAACGAAATTCGATTAATCAAAACAAAATTATGCATATAGTGCATGCTTATGTGTCAAAGAAAATCCACGTTGTAAACAGAGCTTATGAGTTTGTCATATAAACAGGGGATAGTCATACCAGTGAGGCTGCTCGAGCTATGCCAATTTTGAATTAACGACCGCTGTAGCCGACTCCACATTCTTAAACAAAATCGAACATGTTGTTCGTTGTTTCTTATCAGTGGCTGGCGATTTAGCCTTCTGACTGGTGAGCCTTGCGACTTGATTCTCCAGAGCATGAATTATGGACTGTAGCATTGGCACATCAAGGTAATACCTTTCTAACCATGAGCCACACTGATCACATGGTGGAGCAGCTGGTTTGGATAGAGCAGGAGGGGGTTTTGACGAGTCATCGGGGGTTTCACAAGGCATTTTGATGCCTGGATAATTAGGGTCATTTTGCAAGCAAGGTGGTAGGTTTTTCACAAAGTCGTATGAGGGTTTGTCACACAGACCTTCCGAATAGGGATACTCACTTGCCAGGTAACGTTCAACCTCCGAGTCAAAATCTTCACTCACCATGATAGGGTTAGGGTTGACAGGAGGTCTCGGTTTGTTTCTTTCCATGTGAGAGATTAATCAGGCATTCTTTTTGCCTTTGGAATTCGCAGTAGGTTTGTCTTTAGGCCTTTTAGCCACGGGTTTAACAGTTTCGACAACTTTGGTCACAGAATTGGGTAGGTCAATAGGTGATTCGGGTAGGGGTTTAGGTAACAGAGCACTGTAAGGCACAGGGGGTACTGACTTGCTCTCGCTCACCACAGGTTTGTCAACCTGTGGTGGGCTTGAGTCCTCAAAATTATTGTGATTAACAAAATCATTCCAACAGTCTCGGTGTAACCCCAAATGACAAACCACAAGCATTTTAATTAACCCAAAGTGAAAAAGGTTGTTATCGACCTAGTTCCGTTTGTATCTTTTAAACATTTTAAACAGACTCCTATGCAAGTAATAAGGCATATTAATCTCATAGCCCATGAAAACCATAAGTAGCTGAAGGTGGTACAAGAAAACGAAACCATACTGGCCCTCGCAGGTGATAAACTGCTTGGTTATCATCAGCAAGTCGTGCCAACGTTGCTTGAGCATATTCGTGGGCAAGCCTTTGTCACAGGAGCTCACCCTTCGTGACTAGAAGAGCAATGTCCACGGGACGTCTTCCACTTTGCAATTTTTTGACCATTTCGGTCCAGTAGCAGGCAGACCGGTAGCTAAACTGAGAAATTGCTCATCAATTTCCAATTGGACATCCCCAACCTTGGCTCCGCAACCATCAAAGGTTAATGTGAATTGCTGAGCCATGCAAGGATTAAAACCATCAAACTTTCGTATGAACGGGAGCCATCCAAATTCCTCAAGGTCACTGTAAGCACTGTCGAACATCAACAAATCTTGGCAACCACTGGGTTCAACCCTTACGACTGGAGCCATGGTGCGGGCACATGGTAGGGTTTGGATTGAACACAACAACACAGGAGCAAAGTCGTTTGGGCTAACAACTACGAGCGCTCAAAGGGGAGGAAAATTAATGTGCACGTGCGAGGGTGGTGGGATTATCCACCGCCATGCATAGCAGTAATGGTAAAGTACAACGTTGTTCAATCAATCATGGAATCGTTCAAACCATAATATTCGGCCAACCCAAGGATTTAAATGGTGGATGACATACCAATGTGCCATTGCATTGTTTGAAACCATGAACGTTCAATATAAAATCAAACCCAAAGTTACATATGTGCCTGTTGCATAATTCCAACCATTGTCATTCAACATTAAATCAAAACCCAAATGTTTAACCAACGCACCATGTGTAATCAAACATTTATAAACATTGTGACCAATGATTTTATAAAATCGACAAGCCAAGAGCTTATAATAATAAGGATCACATTATATAAAAAAAAATCAACCATGACCCTTATAGAATCGAATATAACCCATAAATTTACATGCTCAATGCCTTATCAATTAAATAAAAATCAAGTTGCGCAATCAAAGTAAGAGTAGGCAAATGGACATAGTTCGAAAAAAAGTTATGCAAGCCACTTAATAATAAACCACGGGTAAGTACCAATCAGAATATCAATGAAAAAATCATAACAATTGAAATAACGATGGAGGGCTTTTCACGCTTTCAGTCGTGAAAACTAAATCGAGACCAATTTGCAAGTGTCGCAAGAAATGAAAATGTCTTCTATTTACAAAATGCGACGACAATTTGAAGTTCAGGAGACATAGGTGTAGGCATCTTTTAAGGCAATGGAAAAAATTGAATTGGCTGCCAACAGATTGCTCACTGGCAGCGCATCTATGTCCAAAAGCCACTCTAGAGGCACCACTCCTTTTAAGGTACAAGTAAACTTTGACATTCCCATATTTGAGGGCCAAATAGATGCAAATGGTGTTTATAGATGGTTGAATCTACTAGAAGGATATTTCTCGGTTCATGACTTTTTCGACCGAGAAAGGATTATTTTTTCACTCCTTAAAGTCGCCCCCCATGTCAACGACTGGTGGGAAACCTATTGGGATCAATAGAGAGAGGGGGGACCCTGTCTGTTCTCCATCACACCCACTTGGAATTCTTTTGGAGATGCCATTAAGAAACAATATTATCCTTTAGGGAGCTATGAGGACAAATACATACAATAAACTACGTTGTGGAAGAAAAGAGACCAAGATGTGCATGAGCTGATGAATCTATTCTATATCCTACGCACAAAGTTGGGTATCAAAGATTTGGATAAACATTTGGTATTAAAGTACCACAGTTGTCTTCATCGATACATTCAAGAGTAAGTGGAGTTCCTTAACATCTCCTCGCTTGGTGTGGCATACCAATATGATTCCAAGATTGAGTAGAAGTTCAAATAGAAGAAGCAAGACTTTGGGTCTGTGAATTAGAAGCAAGGGAAACATACCACCAAACCACTGAACAAAGGACCAAGCCAAGGAAGGCCAACCTAGGACAACCCTCCAAAGCCGCAAGAAAATAAAAACATCACGAAGCCAAAAAAGGACACAGGGAAGTGGTGTGAGTTCCATAAGAGCTCCACTCACAACACAAGTGAGTGTCGGGCCAAGAAGTCACTGGTAGCCAAGTTGAAGGCTTCTGAATTGGATGTAGGCTTTGAATATGAATCAAAACCTGACAAGGGGAATGACAGGGGGAAGAAGATTATCGATGCAGAGCCCAATGCCCCCATTTCCACCATGAAGATCAAGAAGAAGGAACCAAAATATCCAGAGGAGGTGGAGCAGCTCTTCCATTTCCAGATGTGGGTAAAGGGTTCCCCATTGCAGTTCATTGTCGACAGTGGGATCCAGAAGAACCTCATCTCAATAGAAGTCATGAAACGGATAGGATTGCTGACCACAACACACCCACAACCATACACCATTGGGTGGTTGCACCAAGGAAAATACCTCTACGTAAGACAACAATGTCACCTTCCCTACAACATCAAGCCCTTCATGGATGAGGCATTATGTGATATTTCTCCTCTTGATGTTTCTGATGTATTATTAGGCCAACCATACTTGTGGAAGCGACATGCTGTGTATGAATCCAGGCCTCGTGATGTTATTATTACTTTGGGAAATAAGTTGTACAAGATATCGGAAATAGCACCGCTTACAACCATCTCTTTGGTAAATACAAAAAAATGCAGTAAGCTCATTTCCAAAACCAGGAAATTTGTTTTCCTGATGATTCGCCCTCAAGGAAATAAGAAGACTATGGCCAGAACCTCCAGACAGGGCCCCTCTACACGATAACAATAGACGGATAAGGTCATGGAGGATTACAAGGACATCTTCACCTCCCTCGCAGGGGTGCCTCTACACTGCCAGGTCAAGCACCCCATCGATCTGACCCTAGGTGAATCATTGCCCAATGGACCGATCTATTGGTGCTCTGTTATGGAGAATGATGAAATCAAGAGGCAGATTCAAGAGTTCTTGCAGAAAGGTCACATCCGATCGAGTTCATCACCCTATGGGAGCCTGATCGTGATGGTGTAGAAGAAGGATGGGACTTGAAAACTCTGCATTGACTATCCAGCACTGAACAAGATCACTTTCTAGAATAGGTACCTGATCCCATAGATTGATGACCTTCTAGACCAACTCAAGGGGGAGAAATATTTCAGCAAGATCGTCTTGAAGTCTAGGTATCACCAGGTACCAATCGAACCCTCTGATGTGTGGAAGACTGCCTTCAAATCCAATGAGGGCCTTTTCAAATGATTGGTCATGCCTTTTGGGTTGACGAATGCCCCTGCAACCTTCATGAGACTAATGGATGACATCTTGCGACCATTCACCAACTCATTTGTAGTGGTGTATTTGGATGACATTTTGATATTCAGCTAGAATTGGGAAGAGCACCTCCACCACATCCGACAAGTCCTCCAAACACCGTGGCAACACAAGTTGTGTGCCAATTTGGAGAAGTTCACTTTTGGCATGACCTAGTTTCAGTATCCAAGATACATTATTGATGAGCGGGGCGTTCATGTGGATTCAGCCAAGATCCAAGTCATTTAGGATTGGCTATCCCCAACCACCCTAACAAAGATTCATAAATATTTAGGTCTTACCAATTTCTACCGCAGGTTTGTGTTGGGATTATCTCATATCACTTGGCCCTTGAGTCAAGTCACCAAGGGAGGAGTGAAAGAAAAATTATTTTGGTCTAAATCTCAACAAAATGTGTTCGATGATTTGAAGCATCGTCTATACTCTGCACCAGTGCTCACATTAGTAGACTTGAAACAACCATTTGAGATGGAGACATATGCCTCTGACTATGCTATTGGGGCAGTCCTTACTCAACAGGGGAATCCGGTGGCATATCACAGTGAGACACTTTCCGACGCAGTCCGGAAGTATCCCACTTATGACAAGGATATGTATTCCATTTTGAAGGCTTTCCGACAATGGAAGCATTACATTTTGGGAAAGGAAACAATCATCCACATAGACCACCAACCCTTTCGTTTTATACAGACACAAGGGAAGTTGCATAATGATTGCCATTACAAGTGGTCCACATACCTGCAATAGTTTCATTTGAACATTAAGTAAGAAAGGAAGCATCAATAATGTTGCAGACTACCTCATCCAACCCCCTATCATGGCGCTAATCACAGTGCTCAACTCTTGTGGGCACAAGACTTCCGATTGGTTGCTTCTCTACAAAAGTGATCCAGAATTTGACCACACATACAATACGCTCTTGGAGGGTAAGAAAGTTCCTAATTTTCACCTCCAGGATGCCCTACTATGTCACCTAGGACATCTTTGTGTTCCTTCAAGTGAGCGTGCCAAGATGATTTGGGAGGCACACTACAGTCGGGTCGCGAAAACTGTGGCAGTACTACAAAAGTATTTCTATTGGCCAAACCTTCGACAACATATCGGAAAGTACATCAAGTCCTACACTGCTTGTGCCATTGCCAAACCGACCATCAAGAAGCAAGGACTCTATACTCCACTACCCACCCCTATTCAACCTTGGGAATCCATCTCCATGGATTACATGTTGGGCCTTCCTTCTACTAAACATGGCAATGACTGTGTTTTTGTGGTCATCAACAGATTCTTGAAGATTTCCATTATGATGGCCTACATGAAGAATATCATAGAAGAAGCCACTGCTAAACTCTTCTTTGAGTGAGTGTGGGTACACTTTGGGATCCCACAGTTTATCATCTCAAATCGGGATAACAAGTTCCTCATTACATTTTGGTCCAGCCTCTGGTTGATGCTGGACGCCAATCTCACCAAGTCCACAACTTTCCATCCACAAACTGATGGCCAAACAAAGGTCGTCAACCGGATGATTGTACACATTCTACACATGTAAAACTCAAAGCATCCACACACATGGGATGAGATCCTCCCCTATGTACAACACAACTTCAACCAGGCTCTCCATAGCTCAACCAGCCATAACCCCTTTTAGGTGGGCTTGCGATTCCAACCACTATGTCCCATTGATGTAGCCATGCCATTTGCGGCTACTCAGGCAAATTCAACCCATGTCCAGTCTGAGGCTGACAAGGAAAACAAATTCATTAAGTGTAATCAACACATCCTCCAACAAGTTCATGACATCTTGGATAGAGACAATGCTAAGTACAAGCAACAACATGATCAACATCGAGTGCCACACAACTTCCAGTTGGGTAACAAAGTGTGGCTACGTTTGCAAAAGGAGCGCCTCACTCGACCCTACCACAAGATTCGCCCACTCCGTTATGGGCTATACACCATAACCAAGGCTGTAGAGGACAATGCCTTTGAGCTCAATAGTCCACCATTCCTTGGTCTGCACCCAGTGTTCAATGTCGACCGCCTTCGACCCTACTTTCCACCTCTACTAGACACATATGACATGGAAGAACAACTCACACCAACAGATTTAAACTCAGATTGCACGGAACAAACCACAACTGATCAGATTATGGACACATAGATCAAGAACACCCACCAGCAGAGGATCCAACTATATCAAGTTGTCAAAGTAGGCCAACTCCTTCACCAGGGCAAGTGGCTCACTAGGGACCAAGTTCAACAGAAGTTTCCTCATCTCATGGAGGAACTCAATGAAATGGGGACCATTGCTTCCTAAGGGGGGAGGAATGATCCAGGTGGATATTGGTGGCCACCCTCCTATTCCACTTGGACCCACACCATTGTTTCTTTCGACTTTTCAGTTTCCTTAATTGTAGCACAATTTACTATTTTTAGCAGTTTTTCAGGTCCTGAACTTCTGGAGCCGTTTTGAGGCCCTAAATGACTTTTTTTGGGCATGAATGCTTCGGTGAATATGGGTCCATTTCAAACTTGATATTCATTGTTATCAATGTATTCCTCGGATAGATCTTTCTAACGATGTATCATGTGCGTCAAACAGAGACATTATGCCCAAGTTACCACCCCGGGAAATTGATGTACTAATTTACCCCAACGGGGCCCATATTCTGGCGTTCCATTTCCTAGGGTTAGGTTTTTGGATGTTTAGGGTTTTCCATTGTTTCTCAATAATATATAGGCCTTTGAGCCTCATTGTAACACATATTTCATAGGCCATTAGCCTCCACATCTCTTATCAGAGATAAGCTACCAACGCCTGAGCTATTTTATTTCCATTTTGTCTGTAATCATATTTCAATCATTTGTTGTTAATGAAATGAAGTTTTACTTCTGCTGCATATCTATGTTTATGTGTATTTATGTATTTCATTGTGTTCCTGCATAAATCTAGATCATCTAAATAATCATATTCCTCCCAATGAAGGAATCATACCAGGCTTTCCTAAAGTTTCCCAAGTTCTTTCTGTCATAATATTCACCTGTGTTTCTACATCCAGAACACAAACAATGTTGAAGTCTCCTATTCTTGCTTCTATGTACTCTTTTTCTTTGAATATTTTTGATAAGTTGATATTTCGATGGTCATTTAGGGTTTCTTTCATTTGTAGAAATACAATTTTTTATTCTTTCTAGGGTTCTGCCATGGTCTTAGTGTCTTGACCTTTCTTATGGTCTTCTTGTCTCATATTCATTCTTTCAAGTTTAGCAATCATTCTAGGGTAATCCAAAACTTCATGATCCATAGCTTTAAAAAAAATACAATTGGGTGTTCTACCAGGGCATTCCTTAGAAATATGTCCCGGTCTTCAGCAACTGTAACAAAGAGTTAATGCTCTCTTTCTCTTAAATGATCCCCATCCTTTCCTGTACTGTGCACTAGGATCATGGTAGATAACCTGCAAAAAATTCTTTCTAGGATCCTGCATCCATTTATTAGTCCAAACAATCTTTCTATGCATAGGAATAACATATCTTTCACTATTCTTATCATATCTACTCATATCAAATCTTCTTTCTTCTAGTTGCACCCTATTTTTTAGGCTAGGAAATTTTTTATCAAACATACCTAGATCCATATTCTTGAAACAAAAATTTCCACTTATCTTACTTTTCTCAAAGCACAAAGCTTCCAGATCTAAATTTTTTCACTATTCTTACCT
>ML782357.1:1130647-1153891 GCA_009831015.1 Picea engelmannii | reverse complement strand
ACACAAGAGCATTGGAGCAGAGCAAGGAACAACAGAGATTAAAGGAGAGCGTTCATAAGGTATGTCCACCATCCATTTCTCTTAGTTCATTTGATATCTAGATCTAGGGAAAGAGTAGTATTCTATCACGGTTTGTTCCAGATCCAGGTGGATCTTGGGGAGATTGGTCTGTGTCCACACTCATGAATTTATCCATAAAAAATAGAGCTTCTTCTTCCTCAGTTCCCAACAATCACATTTTCAGGTCCCAACAACATAACCATTTGTTGGCACAGGGGCAGACCCAGTGTTCAATGCTACAACAATGCACCAACAAAACTCTAACTATTGGCCCTTTCAGAAACACCTGTGAAGCAGATGAAGTCTCACCTGAGGTAGAGGTAGGGGTGGTTGTAGGACACAGATGTCTGCAACCTTAGCTAGGACACAGATATGCAATTGTAACACCTTAACAGAGAACTTAGTTATTAGAGTTCGTTAATATTCAACTTTAGTTCACAACGCCGCTAAACCCTAACAACAGATCAATGCAATATTCACACAGATCTAATAGATTCAAGCACTAATAATACCAATAGAGATAAGATATAGCATTCATTCACATTATTCAACACTAATCTATCATATCAGATTCATCTATCATCTAACATCGCACTAAGAATTGAATCACATAAACAAAAGAACAACCAAAAGCGCAAAGCATTCACAACACAGGATATACGTGGTTAACCCCCACCCTGGGGCTATGTCCACCAACTCTTCTTATTCTTTATTAGCTTCTTTCAATCTTCTTACTTGCACAAAGCCTCAAAATCATTTTCGCAGAGGATAGGATATATGTGCACCTCGCTAGATCCTCCTTCCTTTATTTATAGCACAAATCCATCTGTAGTCTCTTACAATCACTTTCACTTAGCTCTGCAAGCCTCACACATTATGCACACAACAATTAGCACCCAACACTTAGCACACTTACAACTAACTAGTCACTACTAGTCACTATTCACTACTTCTTACATCGCCTAAACTTCAATTTATACATTACAAAATAGGCCTAAGCATGGGTAAACCCATGGGCCAACATCCCCATACCCATTACATAATCCCAAAACCCAAAAAGGCCCTAAAAAGGGGTCGATATCCTGCGATCTTTGCTTCATCTTGCGCTCCACCTTCAACATCCTGTTGAAGTCCCAAAAATAGGTCAAACATGACCAAGGATCCTCAAAACTTGGTTAAGGGCCAACACCTTTCTTGTACTGCGCCTCTTTCTATCATGTTGGTAATTGTTGTGACATGCACACTGGATACTAAAAATTATAATGGTACTACTTCTTCCTTCCCATACACCAATCTAAATGGTGTCTGTCCTGCTAACTTCTTACATGTAGTTATGTATGCCCATACTAATGTTGGTATTTTCAAGTCCCAATCATCTCTATTGACATTGCAGATCTTAGTCAAATAATTCTCCAAGATCTTGTTGAAAGATTCTACTGTTCCATTTTCCTAAGGATGGTATGGTGTACTCTTCTAGTGATAGACTTCAAACTCCTCAATCATAGCTCTGATAGTATTGTTGATAAAATGAGTACCTTGGTCAGTCATCAAAATTCTTGTACATACAAATATGGTGATTAGTTTATCAAACAAGAAATGTGTTGTTGTCTCTTCACTGCAGTATTTGACTGGTGTTGCATTTTCCCATATTGTTAAGTATTCCATTGTAGTAATGATATATCTAGCCGCTAAAT
Source organism: Picea engelmannii (assembly GCA_009831015.1). Lineage (NCBI taxonomy): Eukaryota > Viridiplantae > Streptophyta > Pinopsida > Pinales > Pinaceae > Picea > Picea engelmannii. The sequence goes on along the minus strand of ML782357.1, from coordinate 1,152,137 downwards.
TTTTTTCTGGTGGATGTATTGGTTCCACAAAGTCTACGATCCATTTGTCAAATATCTACAAAGTTAATTATGGTATTAGAGGCATATCATCCCTTCTATTGGGTTTTCCCAACCTCTGAGAGACATCACATATCTAGAAATATTCCTTAGCATCTCTATCAATTGTTGGCCACCATAATCTTGCATGCAATACCTTCTGTGCAGTATCTTTTCGTGCATATTTTCCTCCAACTATTCCTTCATCATCTTCTACAAAAATTATGGGCCTTTCATGTTCTAATAGACATCTTCTCAAAATACTATATGCACCCATATTGTGTAAGTGTCCTGCAATAAGGTGATATTTTGCAGCTCTGACTACCATATTTTTCTTCTGTGCAGTGCTAAACCCTTGTGGTGTAACTCCTATACTTAAGTATTCAACAATATCAACAAAGTATTCATCAACTACTTGTACTGAAAACAACTGCACATCAGGGAAGTTTTTGTCCAAATTGGTAGTTTCTTCTCCATTGGTTACCCTTGACAGGTGATCAGGTCCAGGGATGATTTTAGGGGATAAATGTCTCTCATGGGCTAATTTTCCATGGTTTTTCCAAAAATGAGATTCTCTATTTTAAAAATGGTTCACCCAAATTCTATAGGATAAAATTATTTTACCTTAAAAATAGCCAAACTTTTGTAAAAACTATATAAAATACTTATAAATTTGAATATGTTTACAAAAATATCACCAAACATTTATAGTTGACATATGAAGGACTAGTAATATTCATCAAGGTTTCTACATTTTAAAATAAATTTTCATCCTTAAAATCATCCCTGTCCTGCATTCAGCTTCCCTGGTTTGCTTATCACTTTGAAATGAAATGCTTGAAATAACAATATCCATCTATAGATCCTCCACCCTAACACTTGATTGTTGGCTAAATATTTGAGGGAATAATGGTCTGTGAACATCTTAAAGTGTTTACCCAGTAAATAATCCTTGAACTTCTAAAGTGCATTTACCATGGCTATGCTTTCTCTTTCTGTGGTGTCGTAGTTTTTTTATAATTCTTCTAATTTTCTACTTGCAAAGGATATAGGATGGTCTAAATCCCATGCTCATGGATGCGCCATAATTGCTCCAAGTTCTATGGTTGATGCATCTACATGCACATTAGGGATGATTTTAAGGATGGAAATTTATTTTAAAATATAAAAACCTTGGTGAATCTTATTGATCCTGCATATGTCAACTATAAATGTTTGGCGATATTTTTGTAAAAATATTCAAATTTTTAAGTATTTTATATAGTTTTTATAAAAGTTTGGCGATTTTTTAGGTAAAATAATTGTATCCTATAGAAATTGGGTGAATCATTTTTAAAATAGAAAATCTCGTTTTTGGAAAAACCATGGAAAATGAGCTCATGAGCGAAATTTAGCCCCTAAAATCATCCCTGAATTGCACATGAAATGTCTTTTCTCAATCTAAGAATACTAGGATAGGTGTTGTGACCATATTTTCTTTTAAGGTATCCAATCATTTTTGACAATCCTTATTCCTCTAAAATTTTATATCTTTAACAATTTTTCCACTAGCATAGTAATCCACTTATACCCTTTTATAAATTTCATGTAATAGCCTGTATGTACTAGTGTTTCTTTCAGGTTGTGCATTGACTTTGGTGGTGGTAAATTTACAATGAATGAAATCATAGGAGGTTCTACTAGAAAACCTTGTTTACACACTATATGTCCCAAAGATACTCCAAAAGGTGTCACAAAAGTGCATTTCTTGATGTTCAATGATATTTGACATTTGTTTCATCTTTCCAAAATTAGCCTTAATACTTCTACATGGTCCTTTAGCATACTATATATAGTCCAATCGTCCAGATATACTTATTTTAACCAATGTAGAAATGAGCCATGACTACTCTTGAAAATATGGTTGGTGCATTCTTTAGTGCAAATGGAATGAATGAATATTGGTAGGATACCCATTCTGTAACAAAAGTAGTCTTATACCTTTCCTCTGGAGCTATTTTGATCTTATGGTAACCTAAGAATCCATTTGTGAATGAATATACTTCCTGGCCTCCCACATTTCTAAGACTTCATCTGTAAAAGGGGTAGGGAAAGGGTTATGTAATCAAGCATCATTCAATTTTATCAAATCCACATAGATCCTTATCCCCCCTTGCTTATTTTCTTGGAATACCATAGGACTTGTCGATTCACATTCCTCTACTAATTCTATGATACCAACTTCCAACATTCTTTCAATTTCTTCTTTCACTTTCTGTTTATATACCAGATTCAGTTTGTAAGGTCTCTTCTTGATAGGTATTACCTTAGGTTTGAGAGGTATTTTCATCTCTCCTAGCTCTCCTGCTATGCCTTTCATCTCTGTAAAGGTTGTTGGGAACATGTCACTATATTCGCGCAGTAACTTTGTTATTCTTTCTACTGTTTATTCATCCCAATAATCTCCTATACTGGCCATTTTAGGGCTATCATTTGTCCCAATGTTAACTTTGTTCACCTTGATTGGTGCAAAAAATACTTCTAACTCCAAATATGGACCTTCAACCTCTCTTTATCCTTCAATTTAGATAATCTAAATATTACATGGGTCATCTTCATCTGGTTCTTCTTCTTCAACATGATAACATGACAATAGTTCTTTGATTGTCTATCTATTCTATTGTTGATACTCTATCATGAGTTCAACCTATGATTCATCAACAAATATTAAACCTTTTATCTGCTTCAATGTTGAATCAATGTTGGGGTTCTCATGTTCAAATGAGAAGGTTACTACAAAATTTTGTTGTAATGTTGTCCATTTTGTAGTTCCTCTGTGCATCTCCTGGTCTACATACCAATTCTGTGGGATTCCTTGCAGTGTATTGATGAAGTGATGAGGCCATTCTTCTAGTGGTGTCATTATCCATTGTGTTTTTCACTTCTCCAAGTGTTCTTCTGGTGTTCCTTTCCCATCATACCTCTGCATTTTATTTCATCCTTGCTTTGCACAGTAATCATTTACATTGGTACCAGTCCTAAATTGTTTCTTTATGCGCACCCCATCATCTTGCAGGTGTGGCCTTGAGTGAAATATTTAGGGCTAAGAGCCTCTTATTATCTAATACTTCCTCTTCATACTTGGTCAGAAATACCTCTAATTGATTTTCCCCATGAAAGTTTGGAGGTTCTCTTATCTCTGTACCAACCCATCTTACTGCGTAGTCTATTCTTGCGCATCTTCTTGTTGAAAAATCATGTAATCTATGTTTTCAATTATCCAAACCTGTATCTTAGTAAGAATCACATGATGTGATGCTTCTCCAGCTAAGTACCCCATCTGCAGTTTGGTTAAAAAAATATTCTTCTCGTGTTCTAGTTCTATGCAACTGGTTTATTTCCTCCAGATCCAAACAAGTGGGTTCCACACAAATTTCTCCTTCTGAAGGATCTAATGGCACAATGAATTTATATTAATATGATTAAAATGTCATTTTCCTTGTCTTGAGGTTTATTATGGCATGGCTATCAAACTCCCAATCCAATCCAAAAAATGTTGGATAAGGTGTTGTGCCATCTACTATCTCTATTACTTCAAATTCTACCTTAGTGTGCACTCCATCCAAATCTACTGACACACCTTTAAGCCTTCAAATTGGTAGACTCTATGTTGATTTCCTAATTTCAACTGAACAGATGAATAGGCTAGTGTGGGTTCTCCCATGCACTACCATGTCTTCTTAGGTAAAACATTTACTTTAGAGCCTAAGTCCAGTATAATGTACCCCATATTTAAATCCCTAACGCTAACATTCTTTCTGAATTCACTGCTTGTCCTTCTTGAAGGACAATGATTTGTTGTTTTATTCTCTAATTTCCCTTTTTCCTCTCTGTGACATATTTCCAGTAGATTTTGCAAGATATTGAAAGATGATGGGTCATTTAGTAGTTTAACACAAGATTGCAGAAAGTTCTTATGTTACTTACTTTCTCGATAGGTTGTGCTTCACTGGTGTGGTCCATTGAGCAAGCCATCTCGTACATAGGAGAGTTATGCTTTTTCTATGCAACTGATGTAGACACAACATTCTTCTTGAGAAACTCAAGTCTTGCCTCCTTCAATGTTTTCTTTTCTTTTCGCACATCAAACTACTTTCATGGTTCAATATTCTTCTTCACCCATTGGTTTTGCGCTCGATTTTTGTTACACATCAAATTTCCACACCTAGGTACCTCACCCTAAGTGTTGTAAAAGTGCCATATGTACCTTTCTAAGTGTCACATCCACCTTGACACCATGAAATAGCATATGTCACAATCCCTAGTCAATGTGGAGGAGAAATATATTATATGAAGGTCAAAATACTATGTGCACATGAATTAATTATTAATATTCATGAAAAGGAAATTAATTTAGTGTGAGAATCCACCTCACATTTGGTTTCCTATTTTTAAGGGGAGGTTGAGGATCTCATGGATGGTTGAAATATTTCCTCCTTAAAATCCTTGAGAGATATTTCCTCTCTAAAATCCTTAAGAGATATTTTCACCCTAAATATCATGGAGATTCCATTTTATTGGATCTGATGAGTGATCCTCTCCATGGTGGTTAAGCCTCCAAATCCTATATAATGATGGATTTCCATGGAGAAGAAGAGGTATATTAAAGGTATCAAACTTATGATCATGGGAAGAAGATTTTGGGTATCAAAATCATGACCTTGGGAGCATTGTGAAAGGGTTGGATGAGGAGGACTTGGAGAGGTTGCTGCAATTGCATATACAGATTGTAAGTCTCTTTTTAAAGTTTTCATCAATATTACTTGTCCTATTGCCTTTAAGATTGTGTATTTTTTCATATGATTGTTGATCTTGATATATGAATTTTATTAGTCTAATATTGTAGATTAGAGTAGAAGTTTTTTTTTGTTGTTGTTGTGCATTGCATTGCACGTATCAAGTGGTGTTGAAGAGTTTGGAGATCAAGCTCAGATTGGAGGCAGCAAGGACAAACCGTGAAATAAGGTGCATCACACTTTCTTCCTTCTATTTCTCTTTTTGATTAGGTAATTGAATTCAAAGGGATGTTAATTTCCATTTGTATGTTTCTGTCTTGGTTTTAGGGGTCTAGAATCCAAGAGGATATTCACCTATCCGTAGGGGAATTTTCCTATAACAAAAATTGGCGACTCCACTGGGGAAGGACATTGATTTTTATTTCCTTGGATTTTCTCTACCATTTTATCGATTTTAGATATTTTTTGTTGTTTTTTCTTGATCTATTTCCTTTCTCCCCTCTTTATTGTGAAATTCACAAAATTATGGGAATTCTGGGTGAATGTTTCTAAGTTCTAAGCCTCTGTTCTGAGTTTGTGGGAAGGGTAGTGCTCCCATGGAGTGTATATCAGAGTGTTTATTTGTAATCAGAGATCCTTTGTAGTGTATATCATAGTTCTATAATGCTCTATACACTTGAAAACAAGAGCGTTGATCTCCTTTTTTGGTGATTTCTGCCCTGTTCTGCTCATTTTTTGTCTGTCTATCTTCCATATATTTTTTCCCAAAGTTTGTAATTTAGCTTGTGGATTTGTTTGGCTTTAATTTTTGGTTCTTATCACTTATTGTTTTGTCTTTCTTGATATTGAAAAATTTTCTAAATCGTGAGATTGATTCGCCTTGTTTTTCTTGGTTTGGTTTGAATCTTGCGAAGTTTATGGTTATCTGATTGATTGAAAAGGTATGCAAAGGTTTGTTGGTCTTAAGTTACTTTTCAAAATTTTCCTTTTTTAATGATTTGAGACTTTATGCTGACCAAAAACTAGCTTGTATTGCTCTTTCCTGCTGCTCGTTTTGTCGAGAGAGTGGAGTGATTTCTCTTTCTCCTTATCAGTTTTTGGATTCTTCTCTAAAATTTCTTATATTCCTTGAATGATTTTTTATTATCGAGTCCTTCATTGAGTGAGTTATATTCATTCGGTTCTCATTATCCTGTGAGTGTATTCTTTGTTTGAAATACTTTTTTTCTTTGTGTCTTTTGTGTCTGCATTCGATCCTTTCATTTTGATTGAAAGTAAAGGAGTGTTAAATCATTTGAATTTTTTGTCTTTATGTATTGGAATCAAACAAAGAAGATAGTTGCATTATTTATTTTGGGTAGTGTATATAAATAGGTTCCATTTAGAAGATTGCATTTGGGAATTGGGTGTTTTTGTTGAATACAATTGAACCTCTTCTCCATCCCGTATGTAGGATTCATTGAAGAAAATATTTGGATCTCATTTTTTTGCATTCCTTTGGATTCGAGTCTACAACATCATCAGTTTCACTTTCACACCCTTGATTAAACAAAAACCCTAAAATGAAGCACTTATAAAATTGATCAGATACTTTTATATTTTATGGTAACGAACCTACATTAGAAAGTGTAGGGATTTGGAATAGGTTTTGAGGATAAACTTCCAAATCCATTAGACAAACATAGAATCTTTTGGTAGGGAGTGGTAAATCCAATTGTTTGTATAAGAATAGCTAAGATCCCCCTCTCACATAAGGGTTAAACATGAGGTCATGTGTAGGAGATCAGCGAAGAGTTTCCCTCCTAAGCTTAACCCACATAGCAGAAAGATCGTATATTGGGGGTTCTTCCTGAGAAACCACTGGTTTTATTTGGTATCAATGCTTTGTGAAATTTGAATCCATTGGGTGTCCTATGAAGTCCTACCAACCCACTTTTCTTCAGTCCTCTTGAAGAGCTTCAAAATTTGATATCTTTCCCATACATTCCTTCTCGACTATCAATTATACTTGCCTGCAGGTTGACTGCGAGTTGGTAACCTTAGTGGCCTATATCTGTAGGGTTGATACACAAGGTGATGGTTAAGGGGAATCTTCATTGTACCTGGGTTAGATGTTGGTCAAACTCACTCGACGTCCATGGAGGGTACAACCATGGGTAAAACTGTGAGGGAACTTGCACCAAGGCATAAGTCTGTTAAGTAGGTCGCCAATGTAATTAATCCACCTGCTCTATCCCAAACCCTTCCTATATTGATCTTGCAATGTTGGGCACAGGTCCATTTTGGGGAAAAGGCATGATGTGGAGGCGAGAAAATTGGCATAAATGCATGTGAGGCATGCATGCAAGAAGAAGGGAAAGAAAGATGACTAGCAGAAAAGCAAAGGAAGAAAGCACGCATGCAGAGGAGAAAAGCGCGCAAGGCCAGCATGTAAGAAGACCTAATTAGGTTAGGGTTTTGGTAAGAGAATGTAATGCTTGATGAGACAAGAATAGATATAAATAGACACCTATGAGGTATACGATGGGGTCGGTGTATTTTATGATTGTCATGAGTTACTCACATGAAATAGAGCAACATGTCTGTGACAAAAATATGATCGGATACCTCTTTGTAAGTTGTTGAGTTGTGGGAGGGTGAAGTGACTACACCTTGAGGGTTAGATCGCAGGATGAGGATCCTGATGTTATCTAGTCAGCCTCGTAAGGGTCGTGGAGTCTAGTTGATGAAGGTATGAATGTTGTTGTAGTGTGCGCACCACCATGCATGACAGAACTATAATAAAAGAGCCTTAGAGCCAAATATTTGTGGACATAGCCTAGGAGGGGGTGAACCAAAGTAATTCATGTGTTTTGTTGAATGACTATTGGTTATATCTTTGTTGAAGTAGTTATATCTTTGTTGTTAATTTTTAAATATTATACAAATTCTTTGATGAAGTAGTTTGATATCTTGATTTGAATGCATGCATAAGGAAAAACAGGATAACTAGGATTGGTGAATGATAGAATATTTCTTAATAAAATAAATGGAATTCATAGTGCGCAGTCACATATCCCCATTCAATCTTGGACTACAAACACTTGTGTATTGCAGTCACCCATTAAGACTATCTCGGGTGAGACTATGCAGTGCACTCTGTGTACTATGTTTCCTTCTGGTTTACTAGGAGGGGAAATAGTTTTAGAGTCTTTTTTGGAACCCTAGTAGACTTGAACCCTAGTTTAGTCATGTGGAAGGCATAGATCAGATAAGAAACCAACACACAATGTTGAATTTCATCACCAACTAGTGGTTTCATTTTGGGAAGGTTTGTTTGATTGTTTTCTTCTTAGATTTGTAGTGTGTGTTGTTTTTTTTCCTTAGTGGAATTTAGGTCGAGTCGGTGTCAATGAAATCAACTCCTGGGAGTACCAACGAAGGAACCCATTTTCCCGGTGAACCTTTCGCCTTTCCTTATTTTGGAAATGTTGGTCCTCCATGCATTTCGACAATGAGTCTTCTAAGACTCATGATCGGATTACCCGTTTGGTGTTCTACACTCCAGTGATCGTAAATATTCCCAGTGCTTCAGATGCACCTAAATCTTTAGATGTAAGCACACCACCCACACATCAACCTCATGTTGACCTTTCTCCTTCTTCACCCATTAGGTATCCTTCCCTTTCTCCTTCTTCGCCTAGTGAAATATCTAAAGTGAGTAGCCAGGTTTATAAGAAGAAGAAGAACCAGAATGGTACCAATCTCCAAACACATCAGATCATGTTGGATCCAAGAAACCAACTACTATTAATCATACTAGTAGTGTTGATAAATTTGACATGTCTAAAGAGAATAATATTAAACCCAAATTCCCTTGTAGGATTTGTAAGGGTAACTACTTTATGAGGGATTTCCCTGGTCTCCCCAAGGTCTTAGAAATGTGGTCTTCCATGTCATCATCCCCTGCAGGACATGTTGGTGACACCCTATTAGCTAGTGACATTAAGGTTGGTAATAAGAAGAGAACTGCCAAATTTCCTTTCTTATTATGTGAAGGTGATCGTTACTCTCACCTTTTCCCTTGTATAGATGAGGATTCTTATATTTTAGAAAATATTCAACTTCCAACTGTTTATCACAATATTTTTTCCAAACCATAATTAGTTCATGGACTAGTCAATTTGGTTTCATCCTTGATCAGTCTAGTTGATCAGGTGGTCAATCTAGTTTCATCCTTGGTTGAAACACAAACCCAAGTAGTTGATCCATTTACGTCATCGATCAACCCCACTCTTCATCTTAAAAGTGAAACCCAAATGGTCGATCTAGTTCTATCATTGTTTAATCCCATTCCTCCTTTGAGGGGTGCCAAATTGGTCGATATAATCCCGTCATCAGTCAATCCCTCTCCTCCCTTTAGGAGTGCCAAAGTGATCGATCTAGTTCCATCATCGGTCGAACCTACTCTTCCCTTAAGGGGTGAAAAAGTGTTTGATCTAGTTTTGTCATTGGTCAATCCCACTCCTCCCTTGAGGAGTGCCTAAGTGATCGATCTAGTTCTTTCATCGATTGATCCCACTCTTCATATGAAGAGTGCCAAAGTGGTCGATCTAGTTCCATAATCGATCGATCCCACTCCTCCCTTGAAGAGTGAAACCAAAGTGGTTGATCTGGTTCCATCATCAGTCGATCCCACTTCTCATTCAAAGTGGAATGATGTTGCTCAAGTATACCTCGTTAATAGTGATAACCCAGATAAGGGGGAAGTCCATCCATCCCGATGGAACCCTATTGGCCCTCGACCAAGTTTTGGGGAAACTTCAGTCAAATTTGACCCATTTTTGGACCTCAACACATTAGTCGAGGAAGGAATGCCTAGGTGGACCTGAGATCATGGATCTCACTGATTTTGAGGGTTAAGTAGACCCAGTAAAGGGTCCTCTAGGTTTTTGTAACAGGTTTTAAGGGATGTCAGCCCATGGTATTTTCCCATGATTAGGCCTTATTATAAGGAGTTGTAAAATACAAATAAAGAAGAATGTATTATAGAAGTAAAGATATAGCAAGCGAAGTGAATGTAGTTCTGTGTGAATAGAGTTTATTTTTGCAAAGGAATGTCTATGTTTTAAGGCTTTGTTCTCGATAGAGATTTAGCTCTGTGCCTTTACCTAGTTTTGTAAGGAGGATCTGGTGCTTAGTGCGCATATATCTTGCTTGGTGCGAAGCTCAACTCTATGGATTAGTGCACAGGGGTGAATGCATGTAAGATTCGAGAAAATAATAAAGAGGAGAAGCGGTTGGTGGAAGTAGCCCCACACTGGGGTGAACCATGTATATCTGGTGTCTTATGGTTTTCTTTGTGCTATGTTATTTCTGTCATAAATCTACTTAGTTCTTCGAGTATACTGTGTAATATATAAATATTTTGTTGCTTAAGTTATTTACTTGTGTTAAGGGTGAATGAGTGCTAGATCTAACCTATAATGATAAGTGCTAAGTGCTCATGGTATATAATCCTAAGTGTTAACATAATACTCTTTGGTTATGCTCTGCAATGTTAAGAAACTAATGCATGTCAATTCATAAGTGTTAACATAATACCCTACGAAGTGCTATTATCACAGATCTATGTCCTAGCCTGGTTATAGACACCTGCGTCTTGTAACCCCCCCTTCTTATACCTCAGGTGAGACTTCACCCGCTTCATAGGTGCTACCAAAAGGGCTAGTAGTCATGTTTTTTTTGGTGCAGTGTTAAGTGTTGAAACCTGGGCCTACCCCTGTGCCAATAAATGGTTTTGTTGTCGGGACCTAAAAATGTGATTGCTGGGAGCTGAAGTAAAGAAAAAGAGAAGCTATGTGCATAGATCTACTGCTAAGGTGCACAGTACTCTACTTGAATTACAAAGATTTGTGCCAAGAAAGTAAGTTGTTCTTAAGAAAAGAGGTAAATCTTAAAAGAGGTAAAACTTTGTGCTTTGTCAAGACAAAGATAAGTGATTTTTTTTGTTTTTAAAGCATGAACTTAAGTATGTTTCATATATTATGTCCTAGTCTGAATGCTAGGGAGAAGTTGAAAGAAAGAGTTGATTTGATTAAATTTAATGGAAATGAAGAAATATATGTTATTCCTATGCATAAAGAGAGTTTTTGGACTAATAAGTGGATGCAGGAACCTAGAATTTGTTTTTGCAGATTGCAGGTCCAACACTATGATCCAAGGGGAAGTGCATAGTGAAAAAAATGTTAGGGAACATTTAAAAGAAAAAGAGGATTCGCATTGTGTTATAATTGCAGAAGGCCAGGACATCTTCCTAAGGAATCTTCTGAGGTAGGCCCTATTTGTCTTTATTGCAAGGTTGTTGGTCATGAGGTTGACGATTGTCCAAGGATTATTTATAAAGTTGAAGGGATGTGCATAAGACAAGAAAACTATGAATAAATTCAAGAGACTACAGGCGTGTTAGAAATTCATAAAGAGAAAAGGTCAAAGGAAGTTATAAGTACATTATTACAGTTGAAAGAAACAATGGATGTCCATAAAAATATCAGTTTACCAGAAATCTTGAAAGAAAAATAGTGCATAAGTGCAAGAATAAAAGAATTCGACATAGACTATGCCTTGGATGAAGAAACACAAGTGAATATTATCACAGAAGAAACTTGGGAAATTTTGGGAAAGCCCACTATGATACCTTCGTTGGGAAGGATAGGATTGTTTAAAGGAAAGATGATAACCTTATGTGGAAGAGTTACTAATGTACCTATTATTGTTCATGGAACATCAACTGAAGAAGAACTTGAATTCATTCGGTTTGTTGGGGACAATGCCCCTTTTCCACTATTTCTAGGTAAGACTTGGATTCATAAGGATTAGATCAGAAGGAAAGTAGAGGAATAAGATGTTACACATGAAATTTTCACACCTAGGTACCTCTCCCTAAGTGTCGTAAACTGTCATATAAGTGTCGCATACACCTTGACACCATGGAATAACCTATGTCATAATCCCTAGTCAATGTGGAGGACGGATGTATTACATGAAGGCCAAAATACCAAGTGCACATGAATTATTATTAATATTCATGGAAAATAAATTGATTAAGTGTGAGAATCAAGTGCACATGACTTATTATTAATATTCATGGAAAAGAAAGTAATTAAGTGTAAGAATCCACCTCACATTTGGTTTCCTATTTTTTAGGGAAGGTGGAGGATCTCATGGATGGTTGAAATATTTCCTCCTTAAAATACTTGAGAGATATTTCCTCCCCAAAATCCTTAAGAGATATTTTCTCCCTAAATATCTTAGAGATCCCTTTCTTCTTGAAATCTAGTGTCTTAACTCCAGAATGATAATCAAAGGCTGGAGACATGCCCTCCAAGCTTCAATTCATTCACCAACTTTGAGGTTGTCACCAATTTCTCTACGAGATGAGAAAAAGGAGAAGGGTGGATAAAAAGAAGGTTCAAGAGAGGTGACTATTTCATTTTTTAACAAGCTTGACACAGGAAAAGAACTATGATCAGGGTTCCAGGTTCGATCCCCAGATCGTTGTTTCATTTTTTAACGAGCTTGCTACAGAGAGGAAAACTATGCTCGTGACCTCTATTTCATTTTTTAATGAGCTTGCTACAGAGAGGAAAAACTATGCTCGTGACCTCTGTTTCATTTTTTAATGAGCTTTCCATAGAGAAGATAAACTATGCTTGTGGCTTCTTCTTGATCATGGCTTCCAAGAGAATAATTCTCTGGAAGGACACCATGTCAAGGGACAAAAATCTGTCATGGATTCCAAGATATCTTCGCTGGATGGAAGATAATCACTCTAGAAGGAACACATGTCGAGGGCCACGACAGGGGTAAGGAGATCAGGCTCTAATATCCCTACCGAAGAGATCACCATGTCAACTACCAGATCCAAATCATCGTAAGTTGAAGTCATAGGAGACAATGCCACATAATTAACATGCAGATGGGGCGATACTGTTTGTATATAAGAACCATTTAGGGATGTAATACAGTCAGGACTGATGAATGAAAGTTGATTCATAGTCACAATTCGTCCATCGTGAGGGAAAGATATCACATGGAAAAGAGCGGACACAATAGATTTCATGGCATATACATAATCCCACCCAAGGAGTAAAGTGAAATCCAAGGGGTCTCGGACTACCATGACATCAATAAAGATAGTTTTCCCTCCCAAAGTTACGGGAAACTGAGGAAGGGTCCCTAAAGGTTGACTAGTTCTTATATTAAAAACTAACAGATTATGTGTAACCGACGCAAGCTATGGACAACCCAAAGAGTACCAAGCAACAAAAGACAAAATACTAACAGACATACCTTCATCTATCAACATTTGAGGAACATCCTGACCACAAACCTGTACTGAAATCTGGAAAGGAATGTGAGAGGGAAGACGAGGTCTAGTTAGCGCACCCCAATCAAAAAGGATGGTCTCATTACTTAGAGGGGGTTTCATGGGAGAAGGAGGAATGCCCCCCAACACAGTAGATTCTATATCAATGAGAAAAATGTGGGCAGTGTCGGATTTACTCTCTAGAGGGAGAATAGGATCGACCAATGGCGGACTTGGATCAACCAATGGTGGACTTGGATCGACCACTTTGGCACTCTTCAGAGGAAGAGTGGGATTGACTGATGATGTAACTAGAGAAACCACTTTGGCACTCTTTGGATGAAGGGTGGGACTAACCAAGGAAGGGACTGGATCAGTCACTTAGCACTCCTCAATGGAAGAGTGGGATTGACCAATGACAGAACCAAATCAACCACTTGGGTTTCATTCTCCAAGTGGAGAATGGGGTTGATGAGTGGAAATAGATCGATTGCTTTTGTTTCACTCTCCAACAGGAGAGAAGGGTTGACTGAGAATCAAAAAGGATCAACCACTTGGGTTACACTCTTTTGATGAAGAGTGGGGTTGATCAATGACGGAACTGGATCAACTACTTAGGTTTGTGGTTCAATCGAGGAGGAAACCAGATTGACCATCTGATCAACCGGACTGACCGGAGATGGAACTGGATTGACCAGTCCATCAACTGATGATGGGTTGGGGGAAAGCCTATGATAACCTTTTAGAAGTTGAATATTTTCCAAAAGAGAAGAAGCCTCATCCATACGAGGAAAAAGGTGAGAGTAATGATCACCTTTACATAGCATGCAAGGGAACTTGATAGTTTTCTTCTTCTTACCAACCTTAACATCACTAGTTGATGGGGTATCATCAACATGACTAGAAGAGGCCGATGATGCAGAGGACCACATTTCTAAGACCTTGGGAATACCAGGGAAATCCTTGAGAAAATGGTCACCCTTAAAAAGACTAGAAGGGAATTTGGGTTTTGGATTTTTCATTTTGATCTTGTTGACCTCATCAACACTCCCAGTACTATTAACAATAATCAGTTTCTTAGAGCCAGCTTCTAATGTTGTTGGGGCGTTGTTCCTTTTTGGGATCTTCTTCTTCTTCTCTTTTCGTTTCTTCTTCTTCTGATCAACCTAGCTACTTGCTTTAGAGCTTTCTCTAGGCGAAGAAGGAGAAATGGAAGGAGACTTAATGGGTGAAGAAGGAGAAAATTCGACATAAGGTTGATGTGTGTATGGTGTACTGACATCTAAAGTATTAGGTGCAGTTGAAACATTAGGAGGATTTGAGATCACCGGAGTGGGCAATAACCAAACTGGTAATCTGATGGTGAGTCCTGGAAGACTCAGTTTGGCAATATACGAAGGACCAAAGTTTCCAAAAGAAGGAAAGGTGTAAGGTTCCCTGGGACAAGGGGTTCATTCATTGGTACTCTCGGGATTCGATTCCATTAACACTAACTCGACCTAAGTTCCACTACGTAACATAATAAACACACGCTATGAATCTAAGAAGCAATTAATAAAACAAACCTTCCCACGATGAAACCACTAGTTGGTGATGAAATCCAACGTTGTGAGATAAAAATAGGAAGGGGTGGGGATAGAGCAGGTGGATCAGTTATGTTGGAAACCTGCTTAATGGACTTATGCCTTGGCGCAAGCTTCCATGCAGTAATTGTGGATTTACCCTCCAAGGAGCTCGAGTGAGTTTGACCAACGTATTTTCTAGGTACAGTGAGACTTCCCTTCACCGTCACCTTGTGTAAGACCCTAAAGATTGTGGCTACTAAGGTCACCAACTCATAGTCAGCTCCTAGGTGGGTACAATCGATATTCTAGTATGAACGTAAGGATAGGGTATCTAGCCCGAAATCAACTTGATAGGCTTCCACTCAACATTGTGGGTATACCTTCAAGCAACCCCCATAATACGATTCGACTACTAAAAACAATCAAACCTCGAAGGGATAATCTCCATAGCTCTCCCGATTGAGACCTCATGCATAACCCCTGTGTGAGACGGGGATCCTAGAAAGCCTATACAACAATTGTATTTCACTCTCCCTACTACAAGATACTAAGTTTGTTTGATAGCTTTGGAAAGTTATCATTTCAACCTATTCCAAAGACCTACACCTTAAAATAATGTAGGTTTGCTAACAAAGATGTAAAAAGTCTGATAAATTTTAGTTAAGAAATGATTTTAGTGGTTGGTGTTTACTCATAGGTGTATGAGAGTGAAGACTGATGATATTATGACTCAGTTCCCAAAACATGCACAAGAAATGATAAGCAATCTTTTCTTTCAATGTATGTCTATTTTAAGGGAAGGAGAAGGATTTTCCTTTCACTTTCAAACACCAAGATGCAATGACCTCATACAATAGTCCTCAATAAGGAATCCAATACAATGCTAAAATGTTTATATGTGACTGATGATCAGTTGGATGTAAATCTTCATATTCTAATCAGATTGCAAGATCTGTGATATTGAAGCAACCAGAAGCAAACTCCACATAAACAAAAAGACACCCTTGTTGCGATCAGAAAAGAGAAAGGAAACCAAAAACTCAAAAGGAAGGAGAAAGAGCTTGGAAAAGATGACTCAAAGAACATAAATAAAAGTAGAAAATACCTTTGAAACCCCTTACAAAGTTTTCACTCATTTAGACAAACAAGAAGAAAACGACAAATTGCCTCCAAATCGTGAAGGACAAATTGCAAAGTAAGGACAAATTTCAACAAATCCAAACAAAAGAGGATGAATCCTTAGAAAACAGGCTACTGAAAGCCAATACCAAGATGGACTGAAAGTATGAGACCCTGAGCAAATATACAAAGCAAAAACTGAACCCAAAAATTTGAAAAACTAGAAGATTTTCCACAAAAAATGGGAGCGTTCTGGTGTAAGGGGCACCAGAGAATTATAATGCTCTCTGTAATACCTTTAGGGAGTGCTGGAACTCTAATAACAAGGAAGGGGAGTGCCCTACTTCAAAAAACTCAGGAAAATTCTAGAAACTCAAAAATTCAAGAAAATTCAGCCAATCAAGGTGATCATGATGACACAAAGAGGCAATCAAACCATTCTAAGAATACAAAATTCAATGGAGAAGATCAAATGAGTGGGAAAAGGGCTAGGACAAGATCTGGGAAAGGAAACACAAATCAGATTTCCTCCCCAGTGGAGTCACCAATTTCTGCAGTAGGAATATCTCGTTGTGGACAGGTAGATCTGCTCCAGAGAGCTAGACCCTTAACTCTAAGACAGAAGGTTCTTAACATGGACATTGACTTCCTTTTAAATATAATCAAGCTGATGAACAAAAAATAAGGAGGAAGGTGTGTACCTTACGAACGTCATTTCTCCCGGCAAGGTCTAGGATGAGCTTCGATCTTGAGCTCCTTGGTAGGTCCTGCAAGACAAACAAAAGTACAAAAGACTTCCTACTATACTGAGATTAGCTAAAACATAGATCCATCTACTACATAAAAAATTATATGGAACAAGTATTGATTATATTAATGAGAAAAACAATGAAGAAATAGGCCAAGCATTGATTATATTAATGAGAACAACAATGAAGAATACTTACAGCCATAGATGTGAGTGCAACAACTTCATCATGCTCTCCTTGTCCAACCCTTGCTCAAAATATCCACGATCAGAATGACAATACTTTCACTAATTATTCTCCTCCACTTCTCATGAGATCATAAGTTTGGTATCTCTAAACTCCTCTCTCTTTTTCCTCCATGAAAACCCCTCATTATATAGGATTTGGAGGCTTAACCACCATGGATAAGATCTCTCATCAGACCCACTAAGAAAGGGATCTCTAAGATATTTAGGGAGAAAATATCACTTAAGGAGTTTGGGGAGGAAATATCTCTCAAGGATTTTAAGGAGGAAATATTTCAACCATCCATGAGATCCTCCACCTTCCCTAAAAAATAGGAAACCAATTGTGAGGTGTATTCTCACACTTAATTACTTTCTTTTCCATGAATATTAATAATAATTCATGTGCACTTGATTTTCACACTTAATCAATTTCTTTTCCATGAATATTAATAATAATTCATGTGCACTTGGTATTTTGGCCTTCATCTAATACATCCCTCCTTCACATTGACTAGGTTTTATAACCCTAATTTGCACCATACATACTTACCTGGCATCAAGCCATCTCATATCCCTTCTTTGCCAAAGCACTGCTGTACAACTCTTTAAAAAACCTCTTTTATAAGGTCCCACACACCCTATTCCATTATTGCACACGTGTACATGCTAGTTGACCTCAAACAACCCGCGTGGATCGAAAAAAGAACAAAAAAAAGGAAAGTTGTTGATGGAACACACAGCTTTGGGTGAGTTAACCAAAACTCCCGTCCATGCATGGACGAGGGTTCGTCCAAATACCTAGCTTCTTCTAGCCTATAAAAGAAGGGTTAGGGGTCCCATTTGGAGGAGGAGAATAAGAGTAAAGAAACTCTGCCCAATTGTACATTCCCATTGTCCCAACCCTTTGGCCATCCTTGTGCAAAGAGAGATACAAAGCAAAGAAGATAGAGGACATTTGAAGAGGAGCCTAGGATTAGGATTTGTAGAGCAGTGGTCGGTCTCGACATTATAAGTTGATTCATTAAATTTAATAATAAAGAAATACTTTTCCTGTCCCACTATATGAGTTCTTCATAGTTCAGTAAATATATGTTTGAATATCTAACCCATTAGTCTGTAGGTAAAATGCATGTGTAGTTTGTTGCTTGTTTTTTATGTAGGCCAGCCTTGGGAGGAGATCTGCCAACAAGTGATCAAGCATGAAGAAGGATAGACATCAAACATCTGGAATGAGGTATGTTGGTCTAACCATGCATTCGCTGAAAAGAAATGGGGATTAGGTCTAGGGACAAAGGTAGAAAGTAGGTTTCTTTTGGTCATATCTGCATGCATAATATAACCCTATTTGCTAGTCCATAGGAGGATTTCCCACCACAACAGAATTGGCAACCGTACTGGGGAAGTCTCTAGGGTTCCTGGGAGTATTTGTTGGGTAGTTTTAAAAGACTGGTTTTCTTTCCTATTTTTTGAAGTTTCTGCAAAGTCTGAGCTAGCAGAGAATTTGGTTTTCCATACCAGCTATCTTTGTTATTTTCTTGACTGTGTTTTTTCGAGACCCACAGAGGTACATGCAGCCTGCATAAGGTCTACATGTGTGTACCCGTGCTCTACTCTCTTACAGCCTACGTGTAAATGCTATCTGAAGAAGTAGAAGTAGCGTGTAGATTCTAGAAACTTTTTGAGGCAGCCATCCTCTTCCCTGTTAGAATTAGTCATTCTCAGGGGTTTTCTGGAACTCTTTCTAAGTCTTGGTTGTGTGCAGTCTCATCTAAGATTGGTTCATTTTACGAATTTTCTCCTTACATTGTTTGCTTTATCTGTTAAAGAGAGTGTCTAAACATTCAAGAGATCCTGGTTTTCAATATCAGTGGTCTCTTCTTGGTTTGGATTGTTTGTTTTTATTTGTTTCAAAGTTTTATAGATACATGTGGCCTGTAGAAGGTCAACACGTGTGTATGCTCCCTCTAGCTCTACATAGATCACGTGCACACGATTATTGTTGGATTGTCAATAGTGTGCTTGTGCAGGATAGTTTTTGTTGAGGGTAAGGCAATCATCCTTTCCCTTGACAAGATTTATACCTCTCAGGTTTCTGAATCTCTATCCTAGTAGTCAGTATCTTAGGGTTGATCTTAGCCTTATATTTATTTTTTCATTTAAAAGTTGTCATTAAAAAAAAAATCTTTAGGGTTTTTAGACAAGTGTGAGAGTCCTTTTTTAAGTTGCTAGTGTGTGATTTCTTGAAGCGATTCTTTGCAATCTACGATTAGGACAAAAAAGATTTCTTGGTTTTTGACTTGTGGGTATTTTTCCTTTTTACTTTATCAACATTTAAATAAATAAAAAATCTCTTTCATTTTCTTGTTTGGTTGAAAAGTGTGATTTTACATTAGTAGCCAGGGAAAAATATTTGTTTTCTTAAGTTATTTATAGTTTACTTAGATTGTAAGTAGCTCGTAGTTGAGTGAAATCCTTCTTTAAGTTTGTTGATTCAAAAGATCTTAGAAAAATAAAAATAATTTTTTTTGAAAAGTTGTTGAAAATTTGCGTTAAGTGAAATTTTTTGTTTCCATCTTTCTGTTCATTTTTTACTTTCATATTTAAAACATCATTAGTTTCACTTTCATACCCCTCGACATAATACAAGCCATAAAATTAATGTTAAATCTAAAATTTATTAGACTTTTATGTTTGTAGGGTTAACCAACTAGTTCAGGATTAGGGCCTTGGATTAGGTTGGAGAGGAAACTCTTCAGGGCCATTAAAATCAAACATTGGAGTCTGAGTTAGGGAGTGTCCAAGTCTAGTATCATGAAATTTATCCAGGACCCCCCTCTAACACAGGGGATAAACACAAGGTCGCGTGCAGAAAGGTAGCAGAGATAACCCCTCCAAAGTTGGACCAATCGTAGTGGAAAACACATATAGAGGGCTTGTTTTAGGATTCCATCGATTACATTTTCCATGGGGCTTCGTGGGTCTCGAATCCTTTTGAGGTCCTCAGTTGTCTTCTGGACCACTTGCTTTCGATACCCTTGACAGGTTTCAGACTCGATACCCTGCTCATTGTAGTCTACCCGACTTTCGACTGTACCCGCCTGGTGACTGTTCGCGCGTTGGCAATCTAGTTGCCTATATTTTTTAGGGACATACAGAGGTGACTACAGGGGTATACCATGGTACCTAGGAAATACATTGGGCCATGCTTTGCAGAGTATACCCAGAGGGTGCTTCCATTTTCAAGTTACACTTGCACCGATAAGTTTCTCTAGTGTTGGTTGTTGTAAGTGTTCTTCCAATTAATTTAGTGTTTGCCTGTCTTATCTTATAGGGACTCTTTTTAGTGTGTGTTGTTTTTGAACGGTTAGACTACCCTAGTGTGTCTTTGATATTATCACACAGTGGAGGATCATGAGCTTCGTCGGTCACGAAGGCTTCTTGGCCTGCTGCTGGTTACATTGGAGCCACCCCCTCCACCACAAAGGTGAAAGCTAGACCAACAAGGGTATTTTGAAGCGACTGGGTCACAAGAAATTGTGCCTGACCAACATCCAAGGGAATCAACCATTTTAGACCTTGGAGTGCATGATTTTGGTCTAGTTGATACCTCAACCACTGATCTTTTGGCACCCACCATCGTACCAATTCATCCTTACGAGTGCCAGACAGTGTCGCACACAACAATGGAAACAAATGTTGTTACTCCTTTTGGGAATTCTTTAATTCCCACTAAGGTTGTAACCACAGGAGAGTTTCCACCTTCTAACCCACCGTCACTATTCTGAGCCACCATGGTCTCGACTGCCTCTACATCGCATAGTGGTTTGATCCCATCTCTGGAAGTGGCCGCAACTCCTTTCACACCAAGTGCGAAAGGCCCTCCATTCTCATACGGGATGCCTAGTTCAGGAACAAGTCCTGTACTTTCCTACTCCACTTCACAGACTTCAGGTTTGGGGGCAGGGAGCTCTAAAGATCCTTTGCAAGGACACATGGGGGACATTCTTGCTCCTTTTAATGCTTTCCCTTATGGGGGAGGTCATATACCTCCTTCATCCCCTTCACTCGATGGCTCGCATCCACAAACCTTTGGGAAATCTTCACACCATAGTTTATTTGGAGTAGGGAGTCAAGGACCACCTTCACATAATATGCCAGTAGTTTTGACACCATTTTCTTTGTTCAGTGCATTTGGTAATAACACTTTCTCATCAGCTACTTTCCCAACTGGTGGCAACCCTGGTTTTGGACAACCTATTCCTATGCAGGGTGTTATCACTGAAATTTCGTCAGCACATGGCGACAAGAACTCCACATCATCTGCACATAGCGACAAGAACTCTACATCAGCAAAACAGTAATGAAGTCATTCATGGCACTATTCACAGCATTCCAGAAGGGTCAAATACTATATAAAAATTGAAAGACACTTCACATTATAAGGTGCGCGCATATGCGCGGGATAAGAACGTGTTGCACGTGCTTAAGCGCACGATGCGCGACTGTCCACATGAAAAGTCGCGCATCTTCTAATACGGCACATTAAATGCTTAAGTCAGCTTCCCGACCGCCAATAGACCTTCGCCCGAGACGATTTGACATACAAATCAGGGTCGGTCCTGCAAAGACGGCGAATTTATGGCTTAAGCGAACCCTAAACTAGCCTGTGTCT
>ML782357.1:1089913-1126595 GCA_009831015.1 Picea engelmannii | reverse complement strand
TCATTGTTTCAGCAGGGAATTCAGAGTAGAGTTATGCTGCACAGATGCTTCTAAGCCTAGTCTTGGACCAACAGTTCATCAGCTGTGTAATACCGAGTTCTCTCACCATCCATTTCTGTCCTGTTCATTTGTGTAAGGAAAGCATTCAGTTGAGGATTCCTGAAGGACCTTCCGCTGGAGGGAAGAGGAACCATTGTCCCTTTCTACAGCGTGTGCTTTGGTTTTTTGTTAATAGATCATGTCTTAAAACCATTGGGAACTCCTTTGTCTCACGTTTGAAGTTTTGTTTATGGTTGTAATGTTATTTGTTTTTCAGTTCTTAGCTAGATTTTATTTCGTTTGGTTTTCTATTGTATGTTAACCCACTTTGATTCACAACAAACCTGTTCTGCCCTACTGAGCCCAACAGGGCATGCTAGTGCTCCCATTCTTGCTCACCCGGCGACGATTCGAGCACGAACATAGGGTACTATTCCTACACAGGGGGCACACCCATGAACTTCTTATGCAGCAGGGCCTTGGAATTCTTGGTAGGGATTCGTTCCCTTGTCAGGAATGTTGATCTGGGGTAATTCTTTTCACAATCAATGGAACCCTAGACAAATCACTATGCCTATCCCCACGAGACTGACATGGAGCAATCCTTCCCAAAGTCCTTCGAATGTAATGCATGCCCAACCATCTATGTCCTATTTCAAAAATCAGTCGATGATGTCTCCTCACATGAAAAATCCATATGCTAGCCATGGCCATGGTTTGTACCAAAATCCAACCCAACAACCAAACTTTTCCTGGAAACCTGGTGCCAGCTAAACTCTAGGCCCCTTTTTCCCAGGTTATCACCAACAACCCAAACTACCCTTCCTGGCAACCTTACATTTGCCAAACTTGACAAGGTTGTTGAATGAACCTATCTGTCATGATCCACGTTGGTATCCTATGCCGATGAATTTTCCTTCAGACATCCCAAAGCTCGAAGTCAAGCCTAATGAAGATCAAGGAGATCATGTGACTACCTTCCATATTTGGTGCTCATCTAACTCGTTGAAAGATGACTTTGTACAGTTGCGATTGTTTCAACGTACTCTCATTGGCAGTGCCACAAAATGGTACATTGAGCTCGATCGCTCAAGATACTCTTCCTTCAACGGACTGGAGATCGCTTTCCTTAACCATTTCCAGTTACCTGTGAGATACGATGCTGGCATTGAATTGCTGGCCAATTTCTCGCAAACAAAAGTGGACCATATCTCTGATCACATTCGAGAATGGAGACACAAAAAGAGTTTAATCAAGGTACCAGTCCCACCAGTATTATTGCTCGAG
The DNA here is from genome assembly GCA_009831015.1 of Picea engelmannii. Taxonomy (NCBI): domain Eukaryota; kingdom Viridiplantae; phylum Streptophyta; class Pinopsida; order Pinales; family Pinaceae; genus Picea; species Picea engelmannii. The sequence continues at coordinate 1,125,269 of ML782357.1, read as the reverse complement.
TGGTCTATTAAGTCTTTGGTCCCACAGTTTTCCAAAGACGTCACGACATCAAGAGTATTTTCCGAAGAAGATGCCATCATGAGAGCTCAACAACTTGAGCTAATATATTCTCAGTCCATTTTATTATACAATATCTTACCAGATGCACCACACTCAATACTTGATAAAACCAGACAGAGAGTTGAACCACATGCTAATGGTATTGTTCGTCCATCACAAACAAATCCCGCTGAGAAATTAATGAATCAGTTACAACAATTGTCTATACAACACACAGTGGCCAGCCAAACTACTGCTTTCGCTGCTCCCCCTACCAAAATGTCGGATGTACACATAGTGCAATCGACTAATCCAAAGGCCACCCAACAACCTAAAGGAAAGAAAAAAAAATGAAAGAAGGGTAAGGGGGATAAGAAACCCACCGATAATGTTGGCGGGGGAAATACTGAGAAATAGAAGGGGAGGTATCCATGCAACCTGCACATAGAGGACCACCCAACTCACCTTTGTCCCTGGCTTGCAAAGGCCCAAAAGTTTGTGACACAGCAATAACCTGCTGTGTTAACCAATCCATTCCAACATGGGAAACATATAACCCAAGCCTCTGTAAGCATGAAAGGGGGCAGCCAAGGACCCTCTCCATCTTCAAACAACCCCACATCTATGAATGTATATATGGTGAAGGGTGATGCTTTAATATCAACTAGAGTGCATGAATATAGTAAACCAAGCACTTCTGAGAAGGGAAAATAAGCTGAACTCCCATCTCTTCCTCTACATATTGAGAAGACGTTGGGTGAAACAATGACACACATCCCCAAAGGCGTGTTTAAAAAATATTCTCACAACCCCAATGCAAGGGCTACCTAGAACTATTTTATGGTGGAAGATTTATCACAAATACCTTGTGCAATGTCGACTTTGGAGGTCCTCCAAAGTTTCCCTTCCCAGAGGAAATCCTTGTTAACTACTTTAGGATCTACCGAGACTTGTAATCTGGGTACAATCATGCTGGATACAACCGACCTAAAACCTCATCTGCCTTACCACGTAGCGTTTCAGATAGTAGTGGCTTATCCCACGAAATTTTTAACTCGAAATATCTTCTGCACAGTGGTCGATGAGGGAGCCTCGACATGTGTTATGTCGTTGGCATATTGGAAGGTCGTTGGCCAACCCATTTTGTCTCCATCACCTACTCTCCTCATTGCTTTCGACAGTCGTTCATTCCAACAACATGGTATCATTCCCTCTTTCCCCGTGTAGTTAGGAGGGAAGATCGTGTGTGTTGAGGTAGAGGTAGTTGATGCTCCCCTCAACTACAACCTCTTGTTAGGAAGGATTTGGACTTATTCCATTCAAGTTGTGGTTTCTACAGTTTTCTGGGTCGTGTTGTTTCCACACGATGGTTGGATAGTGACCATCGATCAATTGTCTTTCTCCAAAGCTAACCCTTCATTAGGGGCATCCACGGTCCTGATGATCGATAATCCTCAACAAGGTGTGGTTAACATAGGGGTTGGTTTGTGCCCATATTTGATGGGTACCTTCGATTACCCACTCCCTCAGGGCAATATCAAGTTTATATCCAATCACCATAAGGTTGAGATTTTTCAAGTTTCGATGTTCCGCATGACTTACTTCTATGATCTGTGGATACTTCCTTCCCCATCATCTAGTATGGATGGGATATGGCACCCAGGCATGTCCATGCCCTTGTCTGCATCTGAAGTAGCGTACTCTTTAGTCCAACAAGCTTCAGCCAACACTGATCCAACTCCTCCACAAGAGTTCGATCCACTTCTAGAGCCTATTTGGTCTCAGGGTTCTCTCGCTCACACCAATTCATTAGACTTAGTATTTCCCTCTGATGAATCTATAATTGAGGCAATGACTAGTCCAGACAAACCCTGGGAATATTTTCATCACAGATCATACTTCCTCCCAAAGTTAAGAAAAATCGAAGCTGGAGAATTCACCTTGACTATGACTGGAGATAGGTCTTGTCCTATTAATCCCTTAGCTACACACGGGATCTATGTTAAGGGTAATATGGAAACCATTACTGAAATGATACCTATCAATATCTCTAGAACCCATGGCATCATAGACAATGTTTTCGTTAGAGCATAATGCTCCCCCAAGGAGATGTCAGGCATCGACCCACAAAGAGTCGATCATGAGATAACTTTGTTGTTTTTCAAGATCGCTTTGAGATCTAAAAGAAACATCTGACGAGACTGCATTTATGCTTTTCGATATCATCCAGATTAACTGAGAAAAGTAACCTCTACGGGTCTTCTTTTAAGCCCTTTTCAGAGCCTCTAAACATGAAAAGATTGTTGAGCGATCTTCTAGCCTTTCATGCTCGTTAAACTGAAATTTGAGGTCACGTCTGTCCGGTGGTAGTTTACCCCTTTTTCGATCCAAACGGTCAACTGTATGAACAAAGGTATACTCTATGGAACTTTAGTTCTCTAGAAGAGTACTCTCAGGTATCATTTTACCCCTTTTTCGGGCCTGAGGGACTAAATTTACGAAAAAGGAACCCCCACGAAGTCCATAGTTAAGCTCTTTTTAGACTCCCTAAAATTGAAAAAATCGTCGAGTGACCTTATTCTTTCACACTCGTTAAACTGGTCTAGAAGAACATTCCTAACGGAGTCCATAGTTAAGGTTTTTTCAGACTCCTTAAAAATGAAAAAATGCCCGAGTGATTCTGTCTTTCTCACACTCGTTAAAATGGTTTTAAATAGACATCTTGTCGGTGCTAGTTTACCCTTTTTCGAACCGACTAGACTATCTTCAAAAAAGGTACCCCAATGGAGTCTCCTTTTATGTTTTTTCATAGTCTCTAAATATAAAAAACCACTAAGATTACCTTCTTTGGGCTCGTTAAACTTACATCGAAGGACGTTACCATTGTGTGTTTTGTTAACCGTGTTTGCATACCTTATACGCCAGCCTTGTAGCACTTTGCTTCTATGTATTAACACCCTTGGCCCCCAAAGGATTTTTTTTGAGTGTCATTATTCTGAACATCAGTCTTGTCCTTGTGCCTTGAACTTGTATGTTTGTAACACTCGTTCCTCTATTGTAACGTAACATTTTTTTATTCTTTTTCCAAAATTATCGAAAAAGACAAAAAAAAAAATCAAATATACCCCAAAAAGAGGAAGGGAAAAGTATTTTCTTTATTGGCATCATAATGAGTCACCCTTGGATAAAGCACATCTGTCCGTTTGTTCATAAAGCCTTGGTATTTAATATGACCTTAGGAAGCTTTTCTCACTACTTAGAGTTGTGTCCTCCTTCGTTTGGTTATTCTTCCAAACATATGGAGAGTTTGCATTGCCTCCTGCTTCGTAAACTTATGATTAATGCTATGTTGAATAAGTCTCATCATTTGTTGTGTTGTTGTCCATGGGAAGTTTCTACCAAGCCTGAGTCAGCCCCTTTGAATTTTTTCTCTTGCCCTCATACCCGACCATCCTGAACATCCAATCAAGTCTTTGTTCAAAATCAATGAAGTCTTCAGTCTGATCATCAAGATTCTCTAGTCCATGACCGATGAGCCGCCAAAGACCTCTGGGTAGTGAATTTGTACACTCATATTACACTCCTACCCTAGTTTTGAAGATTTTGAAGTTGTTTCTCGAGCTCTGAAGACCTCATCTCCAGCCATCAGGCCTTATCAACTTCTGAGAAGATGGATACTCTATATGTATATCTTTTTGATTTCGAGATGTAGCTCCGTTGTGTATTGTTCATGGCTACACTTTATATAGTTATTTGACATGGATCTACAGTTTATTTGATTGGTAGCCATGATTCCATTTTATCTCGAGCATGGGTATGCCCGCCTCGATGAGACATTTTTTATTTTGTAGACGACGCCTCTCGGTTCCTGGTCCCTGGGCTCACTTGTTCAACACATCAGTAAATATTGGTAATGTATTTCAGCCATTAGATGCTCTTCTGACCTCACACATTACGGGGAATTTTTTATAACCCTAATTTGCACCATACATTCTTACCTGGCATCAGGCCATCTCAGATCCCTTCTTTGCCAAAGCACTGTTGAACAACTCTTTAAAAAACCTATTTTATAAGGTCCCATGCTCCCTACTCCATTACTGCATGCATGTACATGCTAGCTGACCTCAAACAGCCTACGTGGACTGACAAAAGCATGAAAAAAAGGAAATTTGCCAACGGAGCACACAACTTTGGGTGATTTAACTGAAACTCCTGGCCATGCATGGCTGAGAGTTCATCCAAATACCTAGCTTCTTCTAGCCTATAAAAGAAGGGTTAGGGGTCCCATTTGGAGGAGGAGAATAAGAGTAAAGAAAGTCTTCCCAATTGCACATTCCCATTGTTCCAACCCTTTAGCCATTATTGTGCAAAGAGAGATACAAAGAAAAGAAGTTGGAGGACATTTGAAGAGGAGCCCAGGATCAGGATTCATGGAGCAGTGGTCGGTTTCGACATTGTAAGTTGATTCATTAAAGTTAATAATAAAGAAATTCTTTTCCCGTCCCACTATATGAGTTCTTCATAGTTCAGTAAATATATGTTTGAATCTCTAACCCATTAGTTTGTAGGTAAAATGCATGTGTAGTTTGTTGCTTTTTTTGTATGCAGGTCAGCCTTGGGAGGAGAGCTGCCAACAAGAGATCAAGCATGAAAAAGGATCAACATCGAACATCTGGAATGAGGTATGTTGGTCTAACCATGTATTTGCTGAAAAGAAATGGGGATTAGTTCTGGGGATGAAGGTAGAAAGTAGGTTTCTTTTGGTCATATCTGCATGGATAATATAACCCTATTTTCTAGTCTGTAGGGGGATTTCCCACCACAACACTAGGGATTGTGACATAGGTTATTCCATGGAGTCAAGGTGTATGAGACACTTATATGACACTTTACAACACTTAGGGTGAGGTATCGGGGTGTGCAAATTTCATGTGTAACATAAGCTACATAAAAAAAAAAGCAAGAACTAAGGGATTTCATAGCTAAGAAAATAGACCGACTAATATAATAGCAAGAGGATAAGTCAAAGCAACAAAACAAAGTAAAAATGCAAGAGGGACATAAGGTAAGAGAATTAGTTGTTAAGGTTGAAATAATGCAAGAAGGCTTGAAGGACCTATCTATTCAAGAAAGAAGTATGTCCACTCAGGAAATGTTAAGAAAAGGGATATTAACTTCACACCCTTTGAGGGAACCTCAATATTGCGAAGCCACTACATGAGGGGAAGATAAGAATAAGAATGAAAAAAGGATTCCAAAAATAGTTAGAGAGACTCAGATCATACGGAAGAAGGAAAGAAAGCTCAATAAAAATAAGGCTAAGTTGGAAAAGCTACAAAAACCACATGGAATACTTCACAGACTGGAACCTCGTAGGAGGCAGGTTCGTAGGATTTGAACTTCGTTGGAACAATAGGTCCGTGTAGAATGGGACTTTTCCCTGGTGAAGTTAGATGACCATTGGAGGTGTTTTTATGGGATAAATCAGTAGATGCAGACATGAAATAATCTCCCTAGATCCACCTGGATCTAGAACAAAACAAGACAAGACATGATGCTTTCCCTAAGTTACAATCATTGATCTAACTAGCAAATAAAGAATTGATGACTTACATTTGATATTGCTTCCTATATATTTGTTGTTCTTGCTTCACTCCGGTGCCCTTGTGAAACCAAATCTGCAATGACACAAACCAACCAAAGTGAAAGTAACTATGATAGATTCAATGAAAACTTAAACATGTGATCTAGGAGTCATGTAATAAAATGAGAATGATTTTATGGGAAAGAAACATGCCACTGTATTAAATTGAATAAAAGTGGAATATACAATCGAAATGCCTTGATGTCACAAGTTCCCTTTTAGTTGTCCTTCATCCCAACACATGCATATAATTTTTCCAGAGCTTGCATGAAGATGATCCTCAAAAGATTGATTGGTGAATTCAGACCTCAAGCATCAGTTGAAATAGTATTCTCCACACAATCTCCAGCCTATTCTTCTAGCAATCCTTTGCTCAACTTTGCTTAACTGTGCTTAAAATTTTCCATGAGAATCCCATTATTATATTGGAGAAGTGGAAGTGGTCAAAGAGATGGGGATGATCCCACCAGATTAGAGAAGTCAGTAGGATCGTAACCATAAGGATGCCACCTCACATTCTAAAAGATTCATCTTCTAGAAACTTCTTGAACCCATTTCCTCTTTTGTATTTCAAACACCACCGCACTCTGCTTGTATAGCAACGTGCAGAAATCCTGTGGGCCAACTATAGAGAAGCCTACTAAAATCCTTGATTTATGCATTGTACTATATGGGAAGCCTACGATGTCCTTTCAAAAAATTGGTTTTCAGAGGAGAAAAAAGATGACTCTTCTCAAGAAAAAGATGATCATGAGGGAATGGCCACATGCTTGCAAAGTCATCATCAAGGTGACCAAAATAATGTGTAACAGGTTCCCCAACTATTAGAATGAGGCTTCGAGATGGTTATAAAACACGTTTATGGGCTTGTGGACCGCTTTTGGACATTGAGACTGTGCCATAATGGAAAAATTTACATTCATGGAAGCATTTCCTGGTCATTGGAAGATTCGTCATGATGCCTTGCTTATTTAACTTGTCAATCGTTGCACTGGGGCCACTTTTTTCTACCCATGATTGACTGAGCTAAGAAGACAATTTTCCAAGTGTCGAGCTGTGTTATCTAAAACTAGACCCCACCTGTCTGTTTTTCTACCCTGCCTATCTGTTAAAAGCTATAATGTCGGGTGAACCTAGTGAATTTGAGAATTCTTTCAAGGAATTTCTCAAGAAGATAATGGCCGAAAAACTGATATATGAAGGTATCCATGCACCAGTGACTAGCGGATTGCAGGCTTCTCCTTCGACTGGACATTGTTCCGGCTGTGTTAACATCGTAACTGAGAAATGAAGTAAGCACCGCGATGATCTAGCTAATGGGAAGCAGATCACGTCGATCCTACCTAAATATATTCCACCTTTGGCTGGATCTGTTAACTGTGACAATATCCCCTGATATTTTGAGTACACCGTGTTCACTGCATACATTCCGAAAGGAATTCACATAGTCAGGATTCAGTTTGGACAAATCTCATTCTTGAAGGACAATGACTTAAACTTAGGAGAATGGAAGAACTATGCCATGTTGGCTCCCAAACACTATCTCACAAAGACAACCGGGAAGAAACCTCACCTCATCTCATAGCCATGGATTAAGGGGTTGGCGCAGTCCACCGTGTTGAATGTGATGAATATCCCACATTTTGGTCACCACTAGGAGGTTAACACTTGCGTTAAACTTTTGTTGTCATGCTATCATGGAGGATACTTATGGCTTGATAGGAGGATTATGGTGGATCTAGCACTGATCCACTAGTTCATAGGCTTAATCATGAAGGGTCCCGACCCTCAACAATTTTATCTAGGGAAGGCCTCAGACCGATATTTTGCACAACACATCAAAGAAGTGTATGTAGAGGTAGAGAAAATAAATAGAGGTTACAAGGTAGCCTCTATACAGGAGGGCCTAGTGCACCTCTCTTTCCAACTCCTATCTGGAAAGCTAGTAAGGAAGAACCACCCTACACAGGTCACTGGGTTTGTGGTGGACCTCGCAGGAAAGTGTGTGGAGGGCATGCAGATGAACTAAGCGAACTACCTCATAAACAAGATAGAGAAGGATTGTCGCAAAGCCTGGGACTTGAGATATGAATTTCATTACAGTTGGTTGATCATTTTGATCACTTTTTTCACTTGGTAAATACCTGAAGGAGCCACCTTCCCAGAGATCGAACCCTCGGTGTCGTTGACCGCTCGATTTTCAACCCTGTCATATACAATGACATGACGAAGTAGTGGCAGTCCAATGTCGTGTTTCATGGATACTACCAAAAATTAAAGGTCTCCATTGAATCATTCCCACATATGATACCGCACACCCTGCACCAGTATCAACCCATATACAAGTTTCACGTTGATCCTCATTTCATCTACATCATTGTGTGCAGAGATGAGAACCGAGAATAATTATAGTCATACTACAATATGACGGATGATGATATGGAGAAGAATACAAAGGAGTGGCTGAAGGAATTTCTTGTACCTGTCGCTGATGCAAAATTATCTGACACTAACACCATAGGAAGCCCCATAGTTACTCGAGTTGAACATGTCAAATAGTCCAGTGAGATGAAGAAGAAGAAAAATAAGGATGAATTCCAAGACATAGAGAGCGATGAGGAGGACAACGCTTTTGAATATAATGGGTTTAGCTTTCCAGGAGGAGGAGAAGGTGAAGAAGAAGAACACGGAGGAGGAGATGAAGAAGAAGAAGAAGAGCAAGGAGGAGGTGAAGCTACATTGCCTGAAGATCCCCCTGTTGGGATAGTAACACATCAAAAGAGGAAGGTTTCTCTGAAGAATCCTTCAGCAAGGAAGAAGACATGCACTAATAAGCCTCAGTTGGAGGCCACTCTCACAGAAAACGACATCAGTCTGGTCCATGGAGCTATGGAGGATGCCTCTGAGGAAATTTTGGAGAGATATGGAGAGAAGAATAAGGAGTTATACAAAATAATTGATAGAGAATTGAAGGAAGTGCAACAAGTTGTTTTCTTGGTCCACACAGTACCTACTGCGCTGTATGCACCTTCCTCATCATAGACTGCAAAATTGGGGGATCAACCAACCCAATTAAGAATACTTGCAGATGCAACATAATCTTGGTTCCAGAGAGATCAATAAGAGAAGAAAAAGGATAAAGACAAAGTCTTAGCACAATTACGAGTAGCGCAGGACAATGTACCTTCCCACGAAAGAGATAAAGCGGAGCTTCAGGAGGAAAAATCCCAGCTACAAAGGGAAAAAGAGAAGTTGCTCACAGAGTGGGCCATGGTCAAAGAAGTGGTAAGTAAATCATGTCACTCTGTGCCAAGCTTTGCACAGGAAGAGAAAGATTCGATTGAAGCTCAAATAGTAAAGCTAGCTGAGACCCTCCAGCAGCTTCAGGCTAGGATAACAGAATTGGAGGCCCAAACAGTGTCAAGAAACCCACATGAGGTGCGTGAACAGAGGGAGGAGATTACTAAAAACATATTAGTAATAATAAGCTCCCTTGCATCGAAATGTAAAAAATTAAGTGATAGAAGTGCCCAGAAATATGAACACCTCACCGAGGATCCAGAGCTAAGGAATCTAGAAGCGCAGATACAGGAGGCACAACAACAAGCGTTCTTAATGTAGGCATAGATGAAGCTACTCACCACAGTGGAAATAATGAAGAGATCCCAGGAGTAGCTTGTAGTACAACATCAAATAATTTCCCTCTAGTGTAAGGTAATGGATGTCATGCAGAAGCTACAACATGTGCAAGATGAGTCTTGTAAGGTGTTAAAAGAGATTGATGAACAGGGTTCACAACTATATCAAGTAGTTGCAATAGTAGAACAATGCTTGGAAGGGCCTGTTACAAAGCAGACAATCCAAGAGCTCACTGAGCAGGAGGCTTAGGAGAAAAAACAAGTCGAGGCAGCTCAAGTTAAGCTCAAGGCCTTCGAAGCAGCATTGTCTAGACTTTAGTGACTCGGGACGAGTCACAGGTGAGTGTTGGGGGCCTGTTGGCCCTCGACCAAGTTTTGGGAAAACTTCAGTCAACTTTGACCCACTTTTGGACCTCGACACATTGGTAGAGTAAGCAGTGCCTAGGAGAAGCTGAGATCATGGATCTCACCGATTTTGAGGGTTAAGTGAACCCAGTAAAGGGTCCTCTAGGGTTTTTTAATGGGTTTTAGGGGATGTTGGCTTTTCCCATGATTAGGCCTTATTGTAAGGGGTTGTAAAATATAAATAAATAAGAATGTATTGTATAAGTAAATAGCTAGCAAGCGAAGTGAATGTATTTCTATGTGAACATAGTTGCTTTGTGAAAAGGAATGTATGTGTGTTAAGGATTTGTGCTCAATAAAAATTTATCTCTATGCCTTGACCTAGTTTTGGAAGGAGGATCTGGTGCTCAGTGCACATATATCCTATTTGGTGCGAAGCTCAACTTTGTGGCTTAGTTCACATGAGTGAATGAATTTAAGATTCGAGCGAATAATAAAGAGACGACGTGGTTGGTGGACGTATCCCCACACTGGGGTAACCCACATATATCTGGTGTCTTATGGCATGCTTTGTGCTATGTTATTTATGTCATAAATCTGCTTAGTGCTTCGATTATGTTATGTAATAGATAAATCTTTTGTTGCTTAAGTTCTTTACTTGTGTTAAGGGTGAACGAATGATAGATATAACATATAATGCTAAGTGCTAAGTGCTTAGGGTATATAATCATTCATTATTACTGCACTGATCTATCTTTGGTTATTATCTGCGATGTTAATAAACTAATGCATTTCACTTCATAAGCATTAACAGAATACCCTGCAAAGTGCTATTATCACAGATCTGTGTCCCATCTTGGTTACAGACACCTGCATCCTCTAACCCCCCCTGCTTCTACCTCAGTTGAGACTTTGTCTTCTTCGCAGGTGTTGCCAAAAGGGTCGGTAGTTGGAGTTTTTCTGGTGTGTTGTTAAGTTTTTAACCCTGGGTCTGTCCCTGTGCCAACACACCCCCTTAAAGCAATCAAATGATTTTTATTAAAAGGAATCATTTGACAGAACCTCGTCTTCCCTCTTACGTGACTTTCCAAATCACCATGTAGGTTTGTGATAGGAATATTTCTAACACTATAATAGATGAAGGTTCTTCTATTAGCATCTTATCCATGAATTATTGGAAATATTTTGGTTCCCTGCAGCTTGTTCCCGTGACTCAGAATATGTTGACCTTTGACAAAAGAGTTAGTCAACCTTTAGAGACCCTTCCTCAGTTTCCTGTTACTTTGGGAGGAAAAATGATCTTCGTCGATGTGATGTTAGTTCCAACCCCTTGGACTTTAACCTTCTCCTTGGGTGAGACTATGTCTATGTTATGATATATTTTTTGTCCACTCTCTTTCGAGTGATGTGTTTCCCTCACAAAGGAAACATAGTAACGATCGAACAAATTTCATTTTCTCTCATCTGATGGTCAATCATCTACCTTCTCTGAATGGTTCGTACATGCCAACAATGTTCGCCCCACCACAACTCAATTATGTAATGACCTTCCCCATGTGTTCAACCCTACATGAGAGGTAATTTCTCCCTTCTCTTGACTTAGATCTGATAGTTGACATGGTTATCTCTTCGATAGGGATATTAGATACAGATCTCCCTACCCTTATCGAAATCATCGACATATCCTGGAAGCCATGATTAGAATTTCTCCCTTGACATGTATTCCTTCCAAAGAATTATCCTCTTAGAATCCATGATTAAGGAGAATCTACGAGCATAGTTTTTTCTTCTCCGTAACAAGCTCATTAAAAAATTAAACAAAGGTCTTGAGCATAGTTTTTTCTTCTCTGTAGCAAGCTCGTTAAAAAATGAAATGAAGGTCTTGAGCATATTTTTTATTCTCCATGGAAATCTTGTTGAAAAATGAAACAAAGGTCCTGAGCATATTTATTTTCATGTATCAATCTCGCTAAAAAATGAAACCGTCACCTCTCCTAAGAAGTCAAGTCTTTCGTTAGATCTCATAGATATCAAATCGAGTCTTTAGCTAGATCTAGTAGATGTCGAGTCGAGTCTTTCATTAGGTCTCACATTTGAACCTTCCTTTCATATGCCCTTATCCTTTTTCTCCATCTAGTACAGAAATTGGTGACAACCTCAAAGTCGATGAAAGAAATGAAGCTTGGGGGGGCATGTCTCTAGCCTTTGATTATCATTCTGGAGTGTTGGAAGCCACCAATTCTATCGATTTTTATCACCACAAAGAGATTATAATTTGTTGTAGCTGCCACCACCTTTCATTTATAAACTCTTATGTTTCTAAGATTCGAGGCGATGATTGGGTTAAACTTATCTTATTGAGTTTTTCTTTTGAATTTTCATTTGTTTTGTTTTTAAAATCATGACTATAAGAATGAATTTAAATAAAAAACTTGGTTTGGGATTTATATATTCTACCTAAGAAATTTCTCTTTGAAGGCACCCATATCTTGCTAAGTTTCAAGTTTTATGAACTTATTGATTGATTCACTATCACAATTTTTATGTATTATGGGTATCATGACTGAATTGCCTCTATGGTTAATCTTTTGGTTGTGATATTTTGAAGTTTGTGAATGAAAAAATTAGTGGGTTACCATTCGATATAGGGTATGATTCTCTCCATAGTCATATCATGATGCTTGGTAATGGCCTGTTGTACCCACGAATACACCTGACCTAGTTGTTTTGCATATTAATGAAACCATTCATTTTTTGAAATGACATTCGATGGTATTCATGGGTTTGATACTCATTATGGGAAATGGCTCTTAGATATGATCACATTTCGGTTCTCTATATCACTAAAATTAATATTTTGTAGCAGGGTATTCTCCAAACCTCCTAGTTTTTGTGCCTTTTAGTCTGCATAGACCTCTCTCTGCTACTCCTCTATGAGAATCTGAAACTTACCTCCTCTAACATCCATTGTATATATTTCACAGTAGAAATGGCACATGTGGTTCGAATCGATCCGAATGGTTGTCAAGATCTTCTTTCCCATGATGACAACGTAGATGACCTAAAGGCTCATGATTGGGATGTCTTCCTCGGGAATTTTGAAGGCTACAACCTCATGGTTGCACAGGCCTTTTCACAGACATTTGATGGCTTTAGGACCAAGGTCAGGGATGTGTAGTTGGAAATAACAGAATATTTCATAAGCTAGGCGACACGACTCCCATTGAAAGGAAAAAAGTGGTTTAATAATTATTAAATGGAGGATGTTCCATGGAGCATATTCACGGTTTCCTACAAATCCACCCATTGTCCTAAAAGTATTCCCATTGATTTTCTGAAATCTAGATGGCACAACCTTATTTTAATTTTGAAAAAATTTATCACATGTGAAGGCCAGTATGGTTTGGTTTTTCTGTACCATGTTTGATTGTTTATTCTATTCATAGGGTTTGAATTGAGCATGCCATTCTACTTATTAATGATCCTATACAAAATGTTGAAACATTTTAAGAGACAAAGAATGAACTCTCTGTCAAGCATCTTTCATGACGGGCTCATAAAAATCCTATTGATATCTCACCTATCCCAAATCAGAGACAATTGGGAGAATTTCTTGAGCCGAAATGGTTTTTCCTAGGTCGGAAATACAATGAACCTGCCTTTGAATGTAAACCCCAAATTGGATAGTCCCTTGACCAAAAGTCAGGTTTTCAATTGAACTGAGGGCTCTGAATTTAATGAACCTACATCTATTGTTTTGGAAACCCCTATGGTTAAGAAAATACCATGTATGTTTTCACCCAGGAAATCATTGGAACACATAATGGGTGAATTAAAAGGAAAATATTCCCCTGTGCCTACGAATGAACCTAATTTGAACAACAATGATAAGCTTATTGTAAATAAACTTCGTAAGGGTAAGAAACAACAAAGCTCAGATTTAAATTTTAGAAACAAAAGGTCTAGTCGATTGATTTCTAAGAATTTAGGGAATCAGAAAAATGATCATTTGAGCTCGATCTCTATGATCGAGGTCAATGATTACTGTTCATATCAAGAGATAAAATATTTCTTGGATCAGGAATATCCAGACAACCAATGTCCCGAGAACGAAGCTATTACCCAGGTTGAACAATATGACTTTGTGTCTAAATTACCCCCGTGTCTCAAAGGCAAAGAGGTTTTTGCAGGTATTAGTCACGAATTGAAACAAGACATAGGGAAGCACGAAATACTCATCACTGACTATATTCCACATCGGTCTGACATTGCAGCTGTACATTGTGACAATTTCTTAGATTGGATAGAGCGCTATTATAGGGATATTCTGTTCTTATATGATCAAGTAAAATGTCTAGCTGCTCGGAATTCTCTACTAGAATGAGAGTACCAAGACTTGAAAGAACACATAGAAAGGGAAAATAAAAGACTCAAGAGATCCAGTAATACAATCATCAAAAATACAACCATTTTCAAAGGCATCATAAATTCAGAACTATCTGATCCTTCATTTTCTAATTTCTAATGGTAAAAATGATTTTTCTTTATTTTATTCCATTTTGTTATGAAAATCAAAATAGGGAGATTTAATTTTGATTTATTTTATTAATAATAAGACTAGCTACATAATCTATGATTCTGTAGCCAGTCTATTTTTTGAATATTAGTTAGCATTGTTTTTTGAATATCAAATTTGTTTCTGCTATCTACAGGAAATTGATGATTATGATGTTGATTACATGGAGAAAACACATTGGATAATACGCTCTGTTATTCAGTAGTTTATTTATTTTTTGTTGATAAAACTTTATGATTATTTTGACAAACCTACTCATACATGATTAGTTTCTAGTTTCACTATTTTTGTAATACTGTCTATTTTTGGGGGATTCAACTCTATCTTGCATGATAATAGTATGTGAATCCTAAACTAGTTTAAATATTGGTCACTCTTAGTAGTGAAGATCATCTTTGGCTGGGATACATTATGGACATAGGATTTTGGAGACTGATATGGAGAAGTTGTTCACTATTTGGTTTTAGACCTGCATGACACTTACCCTATTATGTTTTTTTTTTCTTCCATCTTATGAAATGTTATTACGTTTGACACATCTTTAGTCTCGTTATCATATGATATTTCTTATTATTAAGTACTTTGATGATGTTTGTAATTTGTTGTTCCATATTACAACTGTGATCAACCCGTTATTTAAATATTCTTGATTTATGTTGGATATTGGATGATGGATTATATGAATGATTTGTATTGAGTTTCCTTTATTATAAGTGTTCATTATGATAAGATCACCAGATGTGTACATTTATTAGTCTGTTGTTATATTCTTGTTCCAAAGAACCTTTGCTTTTGTTCTGGGAGTATTATCACCATTCTGTTACAGGTTTCCCTCATAAGCATGACAAGAAGGAGATTGAATTGCACAAGAAGATAAATTCATTTTAATCGATTAATTACAATTTAGTTTACTTGTTCTTTAGTTAGATTATTTATCAATGAAATAAGAACAACTCGAATTAGCTTTTAATATTTACCTATTCTTATTTAAATTGCACTCGATTAGCATTCTTTAGTATTTTTAGATTTTAAATATTAAACAAAAAACAGAAAAATGTATGTGCTTTCTTTATCTCTTTAATAAACACTTTCAAAAAAACGTCTATTTCATAAGATATCCAGTAAATCTTGCAAGTTTTACATACACTGTTCATAATCATATGCACATATTCATGTTTCTATTTTGACGTTTGTAAATTATTAAACTTATATTCTTAGTATCATATCTCTATAGATTAGTTCCATTTATTTTATTATTTTTAGGATTTTTAGTTGGCCAATAGAGCCATTAAACCCATCATGTCATTTCATTCCAAATGGCTTGGGTTATTTATACAACCCCATTCCAGATTTGACCTTCTAGTTGACGGTGTGTCAATTACGCCCATCAATATGGATTTAAGTTGCTATCTTTTTAAGATGGGGGTAGAGTACCAACCATCCATGGGTATCCCTACCTTTGGAAATTAAGTTGGGAATTTACAAGCATAAGTTTAATTTTGTTTAAAGCTTGTGTAAAAATGAAACCAATACTGAGCTTAGTATTTTTTCTTTCTCGTTCTTGCAAATACATGAGAATGTGAATGAGTAAACTTTTATCACTGTTTTGGACTCATAAAGGTTATATGAAAAATGAACCCCCTGGAGTCTCCTTTAAGCTCTTTTCAGACTCTCTAAACATGAAAAACCATCGAGTTTTCCTTCTCTAGACTCGATAAACTACACATTGAAGGGCCCATATGGGAACAAACCCTTACTTCTTCTAGTTCGTTAAACAAAGGAAGAGGAACTCATCGAAGGTGAATTATATCGAGAAAGTGTTTCCCTCCTCAAGATCGTTAAATTAAAAATAGGTACCCATCTATCTGGGTGGGGGGGGAATTGAAAGACGTGTGTCAATTTTTTTGAGAATCCTTTATGGAAGCTTTTGTCTCCCTTGAACATGGCACCTATTTGCACCTCGTATTATAGTTGGGTAATCCACTTGTCTCTGTGTCATACCAATTCCATGTGTCACCATAATTTTTCGTCCAGTCGAAGAGTGCTCTTATTTTCTTCACATTACATTCTTGGTACTTGTCGAGTCAATGTTTCCAAGTCAATTGTCATTCCTCGTCATGTTCAAGGGAATTTTCTCTTCAAACCATCCATCTAAAGTATTGTCAGTTTCCATTTCCTCTGTTAGTTCATACTCATTCGATTCACCATATTACATCACTTTCCTCTTTCAGTTTTGTGTCGATGATGAGGGATACATCAAGGCCCTCCTTCGATGAATCTTTTCCTGTCAAATTCAACACATCATCCGGGAATTAGACTTAGAAACCATTTAGTACCTTGGGACCTGCATGCCTCAATGGCAGGCCTCCTTGCCTTTGAAAGTAGGTTTATATCATTGACCTATGATCATATGATTCCATGAATGTTTGACTTCAACTTATTTATTCACATTCGTTGGATTGTACTAGAGTATCTTGGGAGTCATTGACATCACTAGTGATTTCCCTCACATTTGGTAATGACTTACCTCAATGACCAGTAATCAAGTGGTTTCTACAATGTTAGACATCAAAACATCTATTCACATGGATATATTTGTACCACATCGATACTAGGACGAAGGCCCTGGGATGAGCATTTACTATGTTGTCTACTTTTCCTAGGCTTCGAAGGAAATCATTTGAGAATGTTGATATATAGACTGTCACATAGATCCACCTTGTATTGGTCCATGGCTATGTTTTATCATATTGTAGATCCATTTTTTATTTCTCGTGGCTACGATCAGTTCATGTCATGGAGGTATGGATCCACATTGTATCTCTGGTGGCCATATCCTTAATCAATTTTTTTCATGGATCCACAGTGTATTGGTCGGCGACCATGCTTTGAGTCATCTTGTATTCCGAGCATAGGTATGCATGTCTCGGAAATGGAACATATATTAATATTGTTTGATGTTTTTTTGTAGATTCTTCTAGGCTCTCCAACTCCATGCCCTTGCATTGAAGAATTGTAAAGTGTTTTGGCCATGAGTTTCTCTTGTGACCTCACACTTTAGGGGGCATATTGTTACACATCAAATTTCCACACCTAGGTACCTCACCCTAAGTGTCGTAAAAGTGTCATATGTACCTTTATAAGTGTCACATACACCTTGACACCATGAAATAACATATGTCACAATCCCTATTCAATGTGGAGGAGAAATATATTATATGAAGTTCAAAATACTATGTGTAGATGAATTACTTATTAATATTCATGAAAAGGAAATTAATTTAGTGTGAGAATCCACCTCACATTTGGTTTCCTATTTTTAAGGGGAGGTTGAGGATCTTATGGATGGTTGAAATATTTCCCCTTTAAAATCCTTGAGAGATATTTCCTCCCTAAAATCCTAAAGAGATATTGTCTCCCTAAATATCTTGGAGATCCCATTTTAGTGGAACTGATGAGTGATCCTCTCCATGGTGGTTAAGCCTCCAAATCCTATATAATGAGGGATTTCCATGGAGAATAAGAGGTATATTAGAGGTATCAAACTTATGATCTTGGGACAAATCTTTTGGGTATCAAACTTATGTTCTTGGGAGCATCATGCAAGGGTTTAACGAGGAGGAATTGGAGAGGCTACTACAACTGCATCTACATATTGTAAGTGTCATTTTAAATTTATCATCAATATTGTTTGGCCTATTCGATTCAACATTGTGTATTTTTGCATATGATTGTCGATATTGGTAGATGAATTTGATTAGTCTAATATTGTAGAGTAGAGTAGGATTTATTTATATTTTTCTTTTCCATTGTATTATAGGTATCAAGTGGTGTTGAAGAGTTTGGAGATCAAACTCATATTGGAGGCAACGAGGACAAACCATAGTATAAGGTGCATCACACTTTATTCCTTCTCTTTCTATTTTTGATTAGGCAATTTAATTCAAAGGGATATAGTGTCCATTTGTATTTTTTTGTCTTGGTATTAGGGGTTGTCCATAGGGGAATATTCCTATAACAATCTTGTCTTACTGCATCAGTTCTTTTCTTGGATCCTCCATGCGTGACTATATTGATATTCCTTTCATCATCCCTGGCTTCTGTAGAAATCCACTGTACATTCTACTTGTTTTGGTTCCTCTTTTCTTGGATCTTCCCCAAAAGTGTTGGACATTCCTCTGTATCATGGTCTATTGTGTGACAATACATACAAGTTGTGGGTGGAAGTGGAAATTCCCTTGCATAATGTCCTATATGTTGGTCGTGGTGACACACTACTGGCCCTCTGCCACGTCCAAATCCTCCTCCACCTCTATATCCACCTTGATCTACTTGCAATGAATTGTACCAAGGTACCTAGTTATACTGCGTAGGGTTATACTGTGGTTGTGCAATGTTTTATTATGGTTTCATAGTGTTATAATGTTGCTTCACATTGTTATATGGTGGTGGTACCTAGTTGAAATGAGGTGCATCTTTCCCTATCATCATTTCTGCTTGCACCCTATAAGTATATGGAGTTATTTCTCTCATTAACTCCATTGTCCTACAATCTTTATCATCGTGACCTGTTGAATTGAAAAAATTATAGTATGAACTCTTGGGTATTGTCTGCTACTTATACATCATTAGAAAATGATATGGATCATGCCCATGCATTTTATGAATCTCTCACTATGGTCCTCCTGTTGGAAAAGAGTTTTCTACTCATGTTTCTATATACTGCGTGAAAGTTGGACATTCATTCTTATGGTGTCCTTTTGTACTTCATGTGGTACACCAAACAAATTATGTTTCTTCTTTTCCCTTATTATGGTTAAGTTGAAAGGTGATGCAACCCCCCTCCCCTTCTGGGGTTCTGCGACCTCCCGGTCTTTGGATCGTTCCAGTGTTGAGTCGGATTGAATCTTTGGGCTCCTAATCGAACCCAGATTTATCTTACATAGACCCCCTTTCTTTCCTTTGGCGTAGGTCCTGTGACACCCACACCCTCTGTTTGCGCATTCTAATGCTCTTCAGTTCACGCGCACTAGCTCCTTTTCACTATCCCCTTCCTTCATATGTCCCTAGGTTGTGACCTTGCGGAACTATACGATTGTTGGTACGAGCAAGATTGGCTCTAGAACAACCCGCTTTTCACTTCATAATCCCCCTCATGCTGCCATGTATCTCCTTGTCAAAATTATGGTTGAAATTGTGGCCCACTCAGGGGAAATTAACATCAGAGATTGTCCTGGCCTCGCAATCCTTCTCGATTGTCGATCTCATGATATTTATGATAATGTCTGAATCAACACTTTAGATCTACACCCTTTCCATCTACGGACCAGATCTTCTCCTCCTAGATCAATGGTTGTGATCCCTTTGCAACTCTAGACTTCTGAGATCTCAAATATCAAACTCTCACCTCTGCTAACTGGGTATCCCTCGGAGTGGAATATATGATGACACATTGTTACACATTATTTTCATCATCCCTATGACCTTTAATGATGTAAAACTATATGTTTCCTTCAGAGGGGTCAGTGGCCTAAGTTCTTGAAGAAAGAAGAGAGAAGAACTTTTCCTGAGAAAAGAAGTTGCATTTTCCTTTGTAAAAACCCTATAAAAAAGGAAGTTCATAGGTTGTTGTATAGGCAGGGTTTGAGAATCCCTGATTCTTGCAGGTTGCAACATAGTTGGGTTGTGAGAGGTTCGCAGGTTGCTCTATAGGCAGGGTGCAAGAATGCTTACATGTGGGAAAAACGAGCATTTTCTCGAATCTTCTAGAAGGAGAAAATTCCATGGTGAGGTGGCATCTGAATGGTATGGATCTTACTCGCTTTCATGATTTAGTGGGATCATCATAACCTCCTCAACTTATCCTATTCAACTTATAAAAGGAGAGGAGCTCTCATGGAGAAGGGCTGAGTTGGATTTGGCTTGGAATTATTAGCTTAGGTACAGTGGTTTTGAGTTTTTCCTTTGTCAAGATAGATTGTGAATATTATCAGATCTATGCTCTTAGAATTCTTTGAGTGGAAGTGTGTGGGGAATGAAGGACAGTTGGAAGGGACCTTATGACATCAAGGCCATGGTTGTAATCTCTCTTTCACATTTAATATGATACAGTAATATGATTCTTTCCTATAAAGCTTGTTGTGTTTTATTGTATGATTCCTCGATCACATACATAGGTTTATATTGAGTTTACGCTATTTCTATCACTTTGGCCGGTTGCATTCTTTTGTAGGTTCATCATTGTATGAGCATTGGAACAGAGCTAGGATGATGATGGTGAGATGAAGAAACATTCAAATGGTATGTCACCCATCCCTCTTTAGTTAGTAAATTCAATATTTAAAACTTAAGGAAAGCATCATGTTCTGGTGTGTTTTGTTCTAGATCTAGGTGGATATAGGGAGATCAGTTAGTGTCTGCACCTACCGATTTGTCCGATAACAAAATTGGTGACCCTCGACATGATGTCCTTCTAGAGTGTGTTTCGTCCTTCCAGTGAAGACCTCTTGGAAGCCATGATCGAGTTTTGTCGCTTGACATGGTGTCCTTCCGGAGAATTGTCCTCTTGGAATCCATGATCAAGAAGACATACGAGGATATTTTTTGCATCTCTGAGGAAACCTCGTTAAAAAATGAAACAGAGGTCCTTGAGAATGATTTTCCAATTTCAAGATCGTTAAAAAATGAAACCAGACTTGAGCATGGTTTTCTGATTTCAAGCTCATTAAAAAATGAAACCAGTTGTGAGGATAGTTTTTGCATCTCTATAGAAACCTCATTAAAAAATGAAATAGAGTTTACAATGATATTTTTTTCGTCTCTGTGGCAACCTCATTAAAAAATGAAATAGAGGTTACGAGCATAGTTCTTGTTTCTATGTCAAGCTCGTTAAAAAATGAAATAGTTTTTCCCCCTCTCTACTTGAGTCAAGTCCTTCATATAGTATTTGAAGCTTCATTTCATTATCCTTTGAATTTGGATAAAACAAAGCTTGGGGGGCATTTGCCTTAGCCTCTAGAATTCATGCTGAAGTTGAACCGCTAGCTTCTTAAGCTGGGGGCTAAGTACCAACCATCCATGTGTTATGTGTTGGGAAGTCCAAGCATAGTTTTCTATGGTTCAATCTTGTGTAAAAATGAAACCACTTACCTCAAGCATAGTTTCCTCTGGTTCAAGCTTGTGTAAAAATGAAACCAGGTTCAAGCATAGTTTTGATTAGTTTTTAAGCTTGTGTAAAAATGAAATCTATCCCAACCATAGTTTTGCTTTGTTTTAAATCTTGCATAAAAATAAAAACAATCTCGAGCTTAGTCTTTGTTCTTTCTCATGCTCATTAATACATGAGAATAAGTTACCAAGCTTAGTCTTTGTTCTTTCTCATGCTCATAAATATGTGAGAATGTAATCGAGTATACTTTTATCACTTTTTCGGACTCGTAAAGGTTATATGAAAAAGGAACCCAATGGAGTTCCCTTTAAGCTCTTTTCAAACTCTCTAAACATGAAAAGATTGTCGAGCGACCTTGTTCTCTTCACGCTCGTTAAATTATTTGAAGAAAACATCTGTTAAGCGATAGTTTATCTCTTTTTCGGTCTCATCAGACTACTTTACAAAAAAGGAACTGGGAGAGTTCTCTTTAAGTGTTTTTCAGACTCTCTAAACATGAAAACCCCTGAGTTTTCTTTCTTTGGACTTGTTAGACAAACATCGAAAGGCCCATACGGGACCGAACCACTCCTTTTTAGGGTTCATTAAAAATAATCTAAAGGACTCATTTGAAGGATGATATTATATCGACAAGCATATGTTATCCTCCTCAATCTTGTGTAAAAATAAAGAGGTACTCGCCAGAAATGGTGGGGGGGAAATTGGGAAAGAAATGTATCTAAACCTGTATTCCATGGAAGAGTCACTTTTGAACATGACACCCTTTCACTCGCCTTGTGTCTAGGTTGGAAAATCCACCTGTCTCCTCATCATACTCCTATAATATTACAAATTGGTCTATTATCCTTGTTTTTGAGTCAGTATTTCCAAGACAGTTGTCGTGTTGTGAATATGTTCAAAGGTAAATTCAACCTAGAATGCCTTCTATTTTGTTGGCCATTTCTGCAGTCTTTAAGCCTTCAATTGCATCGACCATCCCTGAGTCAGTCCTGAATCACTTGTTACTTTGATCTACATCAAATCTTGTTACATGTTTCGTGTCATTGATGTGGGATACATTAAGGCCCTCCTATGACAAGTCTTTTCCTGTTGACTTCAACTCATTATCCAAGAATTAGACTTACAAACTAATTGGTACCTTGGAACTTGCATGCCTCAATGGCAGGTTTCCTCGCTTTCGATAGTGGGTTTTCATTATCGACCCATGATCGAGAGATTCCATCGAGTGATCGACCTCAACTCATTGATTCACATTCGTTGGATTGTACTAGTGTACCTTGGGAGTCATTGACATTAATGATGATTTCCCTCACACTTGTTAACGGTATACACTAATGACCAGTAATCAAGTGGTTTCTACCATGTTCGACTTTGAAACATGTATTTGCATGGTTAGATTCGTACTATAGAGTGGTGGAGATGAAGACCCTGGATCTTTTCTAAAGAGATTCAGGTTACGTTGGAGTATATCCAGTTTGTACTGTTGCATAGATCCACATTGTATGTCTTGTGGCTATGTTCAAATTTGAGTCTTTAACACATAGATCCACAGTGTATTTTTGGTGGCTATGTTCAGATTTGAGTCATAATGGTGTGGATCCATAATGTATATTTGGTGGCCATGACCTGTCTTACTTGACATGGATCTTCGCATGTTGGCATTTATGCTCTAAGTCATTTGTATTCTGAGTATGGGAATGCCTACCTCAGTGATGATATATTATTGTACTGTATTTCCTTGTTTGTTGGCAGGTTTCCAATTGACTGTTCCTTGTTCCCTACACACACTCGACAAAGTATTTCAATTATCACACGTATCCTCCCATATCAACAACTGTGCTCTTGATTCGGGTCCTTGACCTCCTCGACCATATTTATGGTCCTTGGACTCACTTCTCGATCAACATTAAAGATATTCTTTAGGTCTTTGGACTTTTCTTCCTCTGCTCTTCTTCCGGAGTTCTGGATCTAGCGTCATGTGTCCTCCTTTGCATTGACGAAACTCATTGTTTCCTCTTTTTAGCCTTCAACGATTTCAATTATCAATAGCCACAAGTCTTCAAAGTGAATCCCTCTAGATTCCATGATCTGGTGACACCTATCCAACCTATATCAACGGTTGTCATTCGCTCAGGCTGTTCAGGTTTTGGTGATCCTGAATCTCAAACTTCTCCTTCGTGTTCTCCTAGAGTCCATAATCTTTCACAATGTGCCCCTTCTGTACCTGACAGTCTAGAATAAATTTGAGTCTTTGACACTTCAGGTTTTGACTATTTTAGTTCTCAAACTGAAACCCCAGCGTAAATTTCTCTAGAGCTTGTGATCTGGTGACACGTCTCGCCTCTAGATCCAACGATCCAGATTCTCCTTTTGAAAATCAGGATTTCGCGACTTGCAACCTCCAAGTCACAACTTCCTTCACATTATTGACTTCCAAAATACTGATATCTCAGAGAGCCCAAATATGACGGCTCATGCTCCTCTAGATCTAACATTTCAGATCAAGTCGTGATTTCAGGTTTTGCGAGTTCTTGTGACTTTGTCCTTTGACTTCTTTGATGTACAAGTCAGTGAAACACTGATCACTCGCCATACGTCCCTCCCTATGGACATTTTCGATGATGTTGGGACTTCATGACTTCGCAAAGACCTCTCTCCTGTGCAACTCCAAAGGGTTAACACTCATGCACGTTCCCTTGGATCCAACAACTATTGGTTCATGTGCTCAGATCTGACGATTGAGATCTGATTCTCCTGCACTCGTTCCTCCTATGCCTAGACATAAATCTAATGATCTAGGTTGTTCTCTACAATTGATCAGACGATTTTCGTCATTCCTCCTCCTGAGCTTCCACCTTCTCCCAACCTAGAAGATTTTTTTCAATGTTCAAAAGGTCTCCGATTTTTAACTTCCTCCCACAAACCTGAATCTTGGTTCTGCTTCTCTCTACAGCGTTATCTCTCCTTTGAGCTTTCAGACTTAGAATAAGTCTGACTCCTATGCACTCTCTACGTTATCCCTTTTGATCTTGACCTCCTCAAAGGTTTCGAGCTCCCATGCATTCCTCCTATTCTCGAGATTTCGTCAAACTCAGAATCTGAAGGATTTCTTGAAAAATAAATACTTCTCGCCCTCCTAACGTTCTTCTGCTCGATGCACTCCTTGTAGAGATTTTCCTCACAGAGTATTTAACAACTTTGTTTCTCTTGAAACTCGACACAGAGTTCTTCTTTCAACACTTGAACCAGCTCAATTCCCACCTGGAATAGCTCTACAAAATCCTTAGTAACTATGGTTTTCTCTGGCCCACACGGGTGTAGACGGATTGGCAAGTGCCATGTAAATGGAAGGAAATTTGTAAAATGAAGTCTCATGTTTGATTCTCACCCGGACTTACTCGTGCGCCATTCTTGTGGGCTGGGTGGTTGCACCTGGGGTTATAGTGGTAGCCGCTGGGGATCGACCTCGTGTCACACAAGTACGAGAACCGCGAAGTTGTCGATTCCCCCAGTAAAAAAAAAAAACTATGGTTTTCTTCTGAACTCGATAAAG
This sequence comes from Picea engelmannii, assembly GCA_009831015.1. Lineage (NCBI taxonomy): Eukaryota > Viridiplantae > Streptophyta > Pinopsida > Pinales > Pinaceae > Picea > Picea engelmannii. Next base: position 1,100,306 of record ML782357.1, on the reverse strand, counting down.
AGTTATTCCCGTGAACTTGTTTCACTTCTATTGATGAACGTTCAACGATATCTCTCTTGAGATTTCCTTGAGGTTAACTCACCTCTGTCAATGCACTCTTTACGAACTGTGTGCACTCCTTGCACTCAAAAACTCAAAGATGAGAAACAATTTAAACTAATCTGATGCTTCACCAGTCTACGCATTCAAACATGAAAATGCATAAAACCATATAAACACATAAACACGTGATATGCAAGAAAAAATACTTTTCTATTATCTCTATGTGTCTATACAGATGATTAAAAAACTGGACTGCGACATATTCCTAGTTTTCTCAAGATCTCTGCCAGAAATATTCTACCTCTTGATTCTCCTAAGATTCTCTACCATTCTACCTCTATCATTCTCTCTCTAAAATATGATACAAGATCTCCTTACAAAAGAAGGGGCTTTGTGAGCTTTTCCTCTCTCACCTAACCTCATCTATTACATTGAAGTTTCATAAATGTTTACCCAGACCTAACTACGGCTTGGGCCTGCTATAATCAACCCTTTAAGGAAATCCAATGACTACTTGTACAAAGGCATGGCCCGACATTTACATCCTTACAACAATTTTTTTTTGTATAGGATTATTTCAATTTTTTTTTAAAATGGGAGGTTTAATGCCTCTCCCTTTCTCCATTATGTGTTTGCATGCTGGCACATTTTCTGAGGTGGAGCGATGCTCCTGCATCATACTCCCCTTCTAGGAAAAACATGAGCTCCTTCTCATGAGATTCTCTTCTCCAGTGTTGAAATCCTCCTGGATCCCAAATTCTCTTTTGGAATTGTCCTCTTGCTCCTCTCCAGCTATGTTGTTGCTGCTTCATTTTCCTCTTATGTTTCTTCCCTGCTGCTATGGAAGGCTCTCCTCTATTCAAATCCTCTCTTTTGATTTCTTTGGTTGACCTCAACATCATCTTCCTGATATCCTCTATCACCTTGACCATTTTTTCCAGTGGTTGGCTCTTCTTATGTATTCTTCTCGGCTGCAACTCTTCCTTATCAATGAGTAGATCATCATGACCCCCCATGTCATTTTCTTCTAGCTTGCCACTATGCTTCAAAATTTAGTTCTGCAGTCTCATCACCGAGTTGTTTCTCAGCTTCTTCCTCTAATAGATTGGCTTCTTTCATCTCCCCTTGTGTTGGGTCAACCCCAACTTCTTCCAGCTTCTCCCTAGGTTGGTATGCTCCTCCATCTATCTCCAACTTAGCTTGTTGGATGTGCAATATTTTCACCATTACTCTTCCTTCTAGGGTTTCCAATTTTTCATACAAATCAACAAAATCCATTCTCTCTGCTTCCTCCTCTGCTACAGGCTCCAGTGCTACAGTCATCTCTTGTTCATCCTCCTGGATGAAAATTTTGAGCAATTCGACTGAATGCTCTTCTCCTTCTGCTAAGGTAGACATCAATGTCTGCTCCATTTCTTCCTCTTTGATAGTTTCTGTTGGTTGTCTTTCTTCTTCTATTGCACTTTCATCATGTGCACTATCCTCTACTTGGTGGTTCAGTAGGAATATCTTGAGCCCTCTAGTAATCATAATGCTCCTCTGATCCTCCTCCATTGTGATGGAAGTATTTAAATTATCATCATATTCATTCACATGGTCTGAAAACCCACATGAATCTTATCCTATCAGCACTCCTCGCTGACATGAACTCACTTCTGAGCTCCCGAGACTTTCAGACAGTCTCATCTCCTTCTCCCTACCCACTTGGCAATTTGGGAATTCTCTGCTACCCACCTAGGAATCTATGAGATCAATCGATCCCATCTCATTGACCACTTGACAATTTGAACTTCTGGCACTTCTCCCCAGGCAGTATTCAAGACCTCCACCTGGTCTCTTTCCATCTCCCACCTGAGAACTTGAAATTCTATTTCCAACTACCTAGCATTTTATGAGATCTTCCTCTGATCTCCTCTCCTCCTTGTTCCTGAGATTTATCCCAGTCTTTGGTTCATAGATGTGGATCAGTTCCTCCTCTATGTCATTAAGGTTTTCAATATTCCTCAACCACTTTTTCATCATCCTTCACTGTCCTTTGGCCAACAATCTCTTGATTTACCACTTCACCTTCTTCTTCATGAGCCATTCATACACCCAATGCACTTTTGCATCCTGTTGCATTTTAAATGTAAGTTTATCCATTCTTTCTCTTACCTCATTGAGCTCTAGATCCATCTCTGGATTGCTCTTTTTCTTGCGACCTTCTCTTCAAACACATCCATGGCCTTCAGTAGCCATTCCCACCTTCTACCTTCCCTCTTGGAAAGTCTATGGATTACTCTTCATCTGCAAGCATCCCCATCTCCTCTCATAGCTCACCTGGTTGTTTAAAATTTTGTTGTTGTTATGTGCATGCAACAATATTCTTACAGACTATCAATAATATTCCTTATTCACCTCTTTATTATCTTCTATCTATAAGAAAGGCTTAGTCTTCTGATTACCTCCATTTCTTACAAAAATCGATTATGCCCTCTGATACCACCTGATGTTATCAGTTCATATCCTTTCACAATATCTCCTTTGTCTATTGTATACAAAAAAAATACAGGCTCTGATACCACCTGATTCATCCCCCCTCCCCTTCCAGGGTTCTGTGACATCCCAGTATCTGGATCATTCCAATGTTGAGTCAAGTCGACTGTTCGGGCTCCTGATCGAACCTAGATTTATCTTACACACGTTCCCTTTCTTTCCTTTAGCGTAGGTCTTATGACACCCACACCCTCTATCTGCACATTCTAATTCTTTTCAGTTCATGGGCACTAGATCTTTTTCACTATCCCCTTCCTTCATATGTCCCTGGGCTGTGACCTTGCAAAACTATACAATTGCGGGTGAGGGCAAGAGTGGTTTTAGACCAACCCTCTTTTCTCCCCACAATCCCCCTCGTGCTGCCACGTATCTCCTTCTCAAAATCGTGGTTGAAATTGTGACTCGCTCAGGGGAAATTAATGTCTGAGCTTGTCCTGGACCCACAATCCTTCTCGATCATCAATATCATGATCTTGAGAATAAATTCTAAATCGATGCTTCAGATCTGCACCCTTTCCATCTATGGACCAAATCTCCTCGTCCTATATCAACAACTGTGATCCCTTCGCAACTCCGGACTTCTGAGATCTCAAATCTCAAACTCTCACCTCTGCTGACTGTTATCCCCTGGAGAGGAAGATCTTTTGGCACGTATCCTCCCAGATCAATGACTATTCTCTTGCTTCGGGTCTTTGACCTCCTTGACTAGATCAACAGTCCTCAGACTCCCTTCTTGATCAATGATCAAGATCTTCTCTGACTCTTTAGACTTTTCCTCCTTCGCTCTTCTTCTGGAGTTCTGTATCTGGCACCGCTTGTCCTCCTTCACATCGATGACTCTCATTGTTTCTACTTTCCATCCTTTGACAATTTCAAGTCTCAACATTCATAAGTCTTCATAGTGAATCCCTCTAGAGTCCACAATCTAGTGATACCCATCCAACCTAGATCAACGATTGTCGTTCACTCCTGATGTTCAGGTTTTGATGATCCTGAATCCTAAACTTCTCCTTCATGTTCTCCCAGATTCCACGATCTTTCGCCATGTGCCCCTTCTTGATCTGATGGTCGATAATCTCTTTGAGTCTTTGATGCTTCATATATTCAGCTTCTCAGCTCTTTGGCTCTTTGGCGCTTTGGGTTTCGACTATTTCAGTTCTCAAACTGAAACTCCAGCATAACTTTCTCCAGAGCTCACGATCTGGTGACACGTATCCCCTCAGGATCCAATGGTCCAGATTCTCCTTTATCAAATCGGGATTTTGCGAATCGATACCTCCAAGTCACAACTTCCTTCACACTCCCAACTTCTGAAATACCGATATTTTGGAGCACTCAAATCTGATGGCTCATGCTCCCCTAGATCTAACAGCTCAGATCAAGTCACGATTTTGGGTTTCGTGAGTTCTTGTGACTCTATCCTTTGACTTCTTTGATGTGAGAGTCAATGAAACACTAACTGGTCACCACGTGTCCCTCCCGATGGATGGTTCTGATGATATCGGTATTTCACGACTTTGCAAATCCCTCTTTCGTGTGCAACTCCAAAGGGTTAACACTCATGCACATTCCTCTGGATCCAATGGTTGTCAGTCCATGCACTAGATCTGACGGTTGAGATCTAATTCTCCTTCACTCATTCCTCCTCTTCCTGGACATAAATCTAACTATCCAGGTTCTTCTCTATAACCAATCATACAGTTATCGTTGTTCCTCCTCCCGAGCTTCCACCTTCTCCTGACTTAGAATATTTTTGTCAGTGTTCAAAATGTCTTGGCTTTTGAACTTCCTCCCATGAACCTGACTCCTGGTTTCGCTTCGCTCCATAGTGTTATCTCTCCTTTGAGCTTTAAGACTTATAACAAGTCCAACTCCTAGGCACTCTCTACATTATCCCTTCTCATATTGACCTCCTTGAAGGTTTTGAACTCCCATGAACTCCTTTTTTTCTTGGGATTTTGTCAAACTCAGAATCTGAAGGATTTCTTGAACAAGAAATAATTCTCTCCCTCCTAGCGTTCGTCCTCTTGATGCACTCCTTGCAGATATTTTCCTCATATAGTATCTAGCAACTCTGTTTCTCTCATAACTCAACATGGAGTTATTCTGTGCACACTTGCACCGGCTCAATGCCCACCTGGCAGAGCTCTACATAGTCCTTAGTAATTCTAGTTCTCTTTGAACTCGATAAAGATTTCTTCACATGCACTTCTTGCACTTCTACTGATGAAGGTTCAACGATATCTCTCCCAAGATTTCCCTACAGTTAACTCACCTCTCCCAACACACTCTTTGCAGATTGTGTGCACTCCTTGCACTCAAAAACTCAAAGAGGAGAAAAAATTGAAACTCATATGATGCTTCACCAGTCTACGCATTCAAACATGAAAATGCATAAAAACATATAAACGCATAAGCACACGATATGAAGGAAAAATGCTTTTATATTATCTATGTGTGTCTATATAGATGATTACAAAACTGGACTGCAACAGAGTCCTAGTTATCTCAAGTTAACTCCCAGAACTATTCTACCTCCTGTGTCTCCTAAGACTCACTACCATTCTTCCTCTATCGTTCTCTCTCTGAAATATGATACAAGATATCCTTACAAAAGAGGGGCTATGCGAGCTCGTCCTCTCTCAACTAACCTCATCTATTACATTGAAGTTTCATAAATGTCTACCTAGACCTGACTATGATCTGAGCCTACTACAAGAAACCCTTTAAGGAAATCCAACCACTACATGTATAAAGGCATGGCCTGACATTTACAACCTTACAACACAAAACATCTGTATAGGATTATTTCAATTTTTTTTAAAAATGGGAGGTTTAATGCCTCTCCCTTTCTACATTGTGTGTCTACGTGATGGTGTGATGATGCAGTTACTGAGGTGGAGTGATGCTCCTACATCAAAAGGTGAGTTTCTTCAGATCCTCCCTCAACTCCTCTATTGTTGGATCTATCTTCCGATACTCATTTTCTTCCAGTTGTAAGGATGCTTGCAGAGCCTCTACATGAGTATGGATATTTTGTTGTCTCAATGGGTATTTCAAATGTGGTAATAATGAGTTCACAAATAGATGTCTATTTTTCATGTCGATAATTGCATACTTCAACTTGCCTTTCAACCATTTGAACCTCTGATCAATCTCCCAAACAGACTTTCTTGGATTTTTCCTGATTTTGATAATCTCATTCATGTATTGATATTTCGAGCTAGACTTCTAAAATTCATTTATCAGTAGTTTATTTACATTTTCAATAGTCCTTGTTAGTCTCGATAGATTATTTACATCTAGACTCATGTATCAATCCAGTGCTCGGTCTCTTAGCATGATAGCTAAGTGGGAAAGTTTTGTATCCTCATATGTGATCTTATTTTCTTCCCATATCTTCTCACAGATGAATAAGTCCTTTTCAGGGTCCTCTAATGCCTCTCCCTTTAATTCTGCTAACCTGATCGTATGATCATGTCCTCCCATTTTGAAGTGTATTGAACTTCTACCTCCGCGCGGTGTATATATTTGATTGTTTCTTACTGAACTAGATCCTCCAGTTGTTTCACCTTGTTTGGATGTATTCCCTATTGTATTTCTTCCACTAAAATTTAGTTGTCTAAATGTTGTTGTTCTTTCTAGTGTACTAGTCACACATGGGTCTATGGTTTCCACACTAACACTGACCTAGATTGGAGTTCCGCCTTATGTTCCTACCCTTGGACCTATTTTTTTCCTTTCATATGTTGTGCACAATATTTCCTCAATATTCTCCATATCTTGTAGATACTCTACATCTTCCCCATCACTTTCCAAGCCCTCTCTATCAACTATGGCTCTCTTCTTATTATTCATCTTATATTAGTAGGGTAATCCATTGCATTTGTTTCCAGTTTTTTTCATTATATTCTTTATCTAGTATTCCTCCATCATGATTGGGTCCATGGCCTCCTTATTCTTTCCCTTATCCATTTATTCCTCCATATCTCCACCACTTGTCAATGCTTCCCCCCTTCCCCCATGCACGCATGAAAGTTTATCTATCTGATTCCATCGTCATCACACTATTGTTATACAATACAATCTTGATTGAATCATACAACGATCTGATATACCTACCTCTAGGACCTTTTAGAAAATAATGGTCTACTATGTTGTAAGACTTCATGATATCTACTACAAATTCGGTGATAAATCCTACAATAATATTGTCTAACTAGAAATATTATGTGCTCATAAATTTGTTGTTAACTTGTTGTAACTTCGATCTCCACAGGATTCCAGTCCAACTGTCTGATTCAATTTCTTGGGTGGTTGTCTTTTAACCTCAATAGCCACTCCTACAACAAATGTGGGAAATCACATAAAAATACCTAATGCAAGTCACTAAACATGTATTTATCCAGATATTTGGGCAGTGTTATCTTATGGTTTATGTTATCCTTTTGAGAAAATGCAAGTTCCTTTGTTGTCAACCATGTTTCAATATCCTCCTTTGTTGGATTCCATGGTCTGAACATTCCCTTCTATGATTTCATTCTCTATGTGATTCTTTCATGGAACTCGTCCACTCAATCCCATGTATTTCCAACCATCAACAAAACCATTTTTTGGGTTTAATATCTCTTCTACTTCTAGGGTTGATCTAGGTTCATATCTAAATAGGTTTCCAACAAAACCCTCTAAAACTATCAGCCCTCTTGGTACACCAGAAGGAAACACAATGCACAGGGTGAACTATGTAGTCTCACTTGAGATAATTCTATGGGGGACTGCAATTCTTAGGTTCTTAAAGTATAGGAGTGAGTGGGGATCTGGGATTTTATTTCATCTTCTTTTTGCAATAAACTGATTATTAAATATATTATTCCTACAATTCATTCGTCTGTTAATCTCATGCATGCATTATAAAAGATCTAGCTTAGCCATTCATTCATAAATCACTCATTGACAGAATGTAAATAAGATCAATCACTAACATAAAGTAAAAATGCACTAAAAAACACACATAACATAGGTTTTCCCATGGTTCACCCCCTCCCGGGCTACATCCATAAAGATCTAGCTTTTCTTCTCTTTTATTAGGTCTGCTACAAATTATAGTGTTGCGCACATTACATCTTTCTCCTTACAATCATAAATGGGGTTAAGACCTTCTATGAGGTGGACTAGATCACACCAGGCTGCTCAGCTTGTGATCTAACTCTCAAGATTTGACCTACTTGACTCTTCTTTAGCTCAACAACTTATAAAGATATCAGATCAATAATTGAAATATTATTCAAGTCGAACTAGCCACTGAAACCTGACCTAGACCTCCTCGGTTCTTATTTATACTATCTTACAGGATTCTATCTATTATCTCTCTGTAATTTCCTTCGCTGAGGAGGAAATAGGTACATGAGTAACCTCAAAGCAACTTGGGGCTAGAAGTTATCCCTTCCAACTAGAGAGGGATATCTCTCTTCAAATCAATCGTTTAAAGGATTGGTTTGGTTTAAATCAAAGTCTATATCTCTAAGATAAATGAATTTATAGGGTTGGTGGCAATATGAACAAAAAATACATTGGGGCATGGAGTCACCAAAGTCAAAAATCAATAAAAACTTGTTGGATACCTGGTAGATTTGAGAAACAAATGAACAGAGGAAAGATAAAAAGTAATTTTTTAATCCAAATAGATATATTGTAGACAACAATTTACATAGAAAACAATAATCCTTCAAGGCATATATGAAGGATGAATCTCAAAGAAATTATAGCAGAAGTACAATTCGAACTACATGCAACAAAGCATCTGATAAAGATGAATTTTGATACATATATTTCATATCAACATAAAGAATAAATCATACAATATCAAGTATACAACACGGAAGTGGATATTGAGGAATCACATGCATAAAATATCACAACACATGTATCTCTGTGGTCAAAACTCAAGGACTTCCGATTCTATAATTTTTCATTAACAACAAGGAAAAATTACAATATTTTCAATAATATTCCTATACACACTTTCCAACCATTTAATTTTCATGGATTCCCAAATATATACAAAAACATATGTCTATAGTATCAAATTCGGATTCAACTATGATCCTACAACGATGCTAACAATTGCACATAATCAACATAAGATCTTTAATGAGCTGCTAAAAAGGAGTCAACTTGGACTCATTTAATTTAACTATGATGAATTTGATATGACAATAAATGAAACCAAAGATTGTGATTTCCACTATTGATGTTCATTCGAGATGAGTTGGCATGCTTGTCGAAATAATTCAAGCTGAGTTGGAGGTGTTCTGTCATTTTGTCACTGTTGTGCAACAAGTCCATTGCGCAATCACCACCTACATGAAAAACACAGTAGAGTTGCACAACAACAAGCGGTCTGTCATATCATGTTTACTTTTAGAAAACCCATGAGTAATATCTCCTCTTTGATAAAATACTATTCTTATGTATGTGAAATTTTGCAAAAAAGGAGTCAAAATGGAAAAATGACAAAAATGTGTAAAAAATTCTCAGTGGTTTAGTTCTCTGTTGCTTCGGCTAGCAAGTCAAGGTTTCCCTTCTCTCCAACATCCACCTGCTACAAAATTTTCTTGAGGATATTGTTCTCCTTCCTGAAGATGAGGTTTTGTTGATAAAAACTCTTTAACTATCTGTGTAATGGCAGGGTCCTTCTCACTATTGATGCAACTTTATTTATGGCAGGGTCATAGTCTCTTAGGTGTTCTGCAAACTTCATTTTGAATTCCTTGTCTCTCTCCTTGAGTTGAAATATCATATGTTTTTCTTCTCTGAGATGTTTATTTAACCTCTTGATAGTGTGTTTTCCTTCATAATATTTCTTTTATGCTGGCTGATTCTGTGTTGGGATTTCCTCTTGATGTTGTAACTTCCTAGTTGAGGACCTTGTTAAAGGCACACTAGGCTTAGGAACCTCCTTTACCTATGGATATTTTTCTATTTATTTCCCTTTAACCATTTGGAGTTTATAGTGTTGAACTTTATCCTATAACATAGGTATCTTTCTTGAAATCTTCTTCTAGAGACTTCTTCTTCAATTCTCTATTTTCATGCTACAACTGTGCTATGACAAAGTGATCCTTCTTCAATTTTTCTTGTAACTCAATAATTGAAGTGTCTCTGTCCTATGAGAGATTTGATTGTATGAAGGTTTTTGGAGTCTCACTAATTTATTTTGATGTATGTATAACAACCATTCTCTTTTCTACAGTCTTGGTGAGTGGTTTTCTAGGAGCTTCGGTCACTTCTAGAGAAAATTGGAGTTTCTTGCCTTTCTTTTTATCCTGCTAACTTACTATAGGGTCTTCAATATTGTTTTCCCTTTTCTTAACAGAAATATCAGGGATTGATGTTGTAGTTCTTTCTGCTGATGAGGTTGCATTTCTCAAACTTTGTGGGATGCCTAGGGAATCTAATACTATGCTTGATGAATTTATAAAAGACTCCCAGACTTGATTTCTCTTTGCTGGAGATATGGCTATAACAGAAGACTGACACAGATGGTTAAGGTTGTCATTGATGGAAATCGGTTATGAAGCAGTCAAGGATGTCAACACGCACAAGAATGATGGAACACGAATGCTGGAACACGACTGCTGGAACACGACTGCTGGAACACGAATGTTGGAACACGACTGCTGGAACACGACTGCTGGAACACGACTGCTGGAACACGACTGCTGGAACACGAATGCTGGAACACGAATGCTGGAACACGACTGCTGGAACACGAATGCTGGAACACGACTGCTGGAACACGACTGCTGGAACACGA
>ML782357.1:1069372-1082777 GCA_009831015.1 Picea engelmannii | reverse complement strand
CATCTTAAGAAGACGAGGTTTTTTCCCTGGTTGGGTTTCCTCTTGAAAAATCTGTGTCTCGTGCTTGTGAATGAATGTTGTGTGTGATTGTTGTTCGTTATACTATCTGCTTTATGTTTATAACTCTGAATTTCACAGTAAAGGCTCACTGCCACTAAGATTAATGATTCAAAGTGAAAAATGAGAGTAAATGGTTAATAATCTACACTAACTGATTCACCCCCCCCCCTCTCAGTTAGTTCATACCTGTAACACTCTTTCTCAGTTCTTCCAATACTATAAGTTTGATCAAAGAAAAATTGAATAGGCTAGCATATCCTTTCTCCTTCCTTAGTTTTACTCTGTTAGACATCCTTCATAGACTTTTGAAAAGGTAATATGGTAGATCCAAAGGATTCTTACCAGTGAAGTGCATTAAGATCCTGATATGGTATTGGTAAACCCTATTAAATATCCATTCACATGTAAAAAACCTCTGGATAATCCTCAAAAAATCACTATGAGTTTCCAATAAAAACTCTCTAGGCATGGTAGCTCCAAATTTAGTATTTCTAAATTCAGAATTAAAAAAATCATGATGGTAAGACATATATAACTACATGACTTTGAACCACTGTTGTCCATGAGCGTGGATTTATGTTGCAACAACAATGCTATCTTCAAAAACCTCCAACTAGAGATTGCCCACCTTATCCTTAATGCCATAAAAATTATCTGCAAACTATGTTACCACCTGTTTGTTGTACCCCTGATTTTTTTCACAAAACCTGATGCAACCCACTTTTTCAAAGGATGTTTTGATTGTTAGGTTCGCGTTTACCAAATTCAAACCCTATGGCTCAAACCTCATGAAATCACCACCCTTTACATTCTTTCTTCTAAATTCTAGAGTTGTCATGATGATGGTATGTGTCAAACCTATGTAGACTCAAATTATGATACTTCAGATCCTATGCACAATAAATGAAAGCATCAACCTCTACATAAGAAATTAAAATAGTAACCTCTGCATAGTAAATCAAAATAGTATCCTTCACGCAGTAAATGAAAATAGTAACCTCTGTACAGTGCGCAACAACGAACAAAATAGGGACTTGTGCACAAGAAATGACTACAATGTCTTGTGCACAACAACAATAACAACTTCCTCTATGCCATTTCCATAGCAACGAACAACAATAAGAATAATTGCATAGCAAGATTGGCTGGGAGGTTTTAAAACTATGGATGAAGAGAAACAATTTATTGATGATTTATTTACCTGGAAGGAAGATAAATTTGAAAGATAAATTCAATTAAATCATGAATTATACTATCATACCTTGTCATACCTCCATATGCAACATTAGGACGTTGTACAACAACTTGCATTGTGCAATGATTTTCTTGATGATGCCGCATATCCTTAATAGATTTGATTTCATGAAACTGTTAGAAATTTGACAAGACTGACTCCAATTGTTTTGAAATGACATCATCACCCTTAAGTGACATGAAAACCCACATCTTGGCACAAAAACCATAAGTTACATGGTTGAAAAAAAAACTCAACCCATGAAAATCAAACCTATGACTCATGATTTAAGAAAAAATAATCCAACGCTTTTATTTAATCGAAGACATGAATTTATCCTATAATTTTATTCAAAATCTAACATCCTATTTATAGGAAACTAAAAAAGGCTCCAATGGGGATGGCATCCTCCCTGCGAGGTGGCAATGAATAGATAGACTAGTAGCTTGATCCATTGGGCTCTTTATTTGCTACTAAAACAACTCAAACTAACTTGATATTTTATGTACAAACACACTTGGAATTACCCATCAGACCTTAGGGCCTTCTCTTCGAGCTTCAAATTTATTGAGTAGTACCCAAAACAAAAAAATACTGAACACAACCATAAACAAGATGAAATGGAGATGTACCAATAGATTTCTTTGTACTCACTTTGTCTTCCCAAAGTGAAAAAAACAGCTTCTTGTGCCAAGATTTCTTGTTTTCCTATAGTAACTTTTTGATGATCCTGAACAAACTCTTATTAGATGATTCAACCAAACCATTAACTTGTGGGTAATAGGATGTTGAGTGACTAAATGTAATACCACAATTAGTGAAGAATTCAACTAGTTTCTTAGACTTAAAAGAAACAACATTATCTATAATAATCCTTCTGGGACAACCAAACCTTGAGAGTATATTTCTTTCCAAAAATTGTATGATGATTGAATCTGTGTATTGACGGGTAGGTACAACCTCTATCCATTTTTTGAAATAATATGTGGCTGTTAAAATCCATGTATGTTGAGATGAATATAAAGGGTGTACTTCCCCTATGAAATCCAAACCCCATTGTTGGAAAGGGGCTTATACAAAAATTGGTTTTATAGGAAAAGTCATAATCTTTCTTTTTCCTTCAAAAATATGACATTCATGGAAAGTGGAAACCTTCTTATATACGTCAACAAATATGATAGGCCAATAGAAACCTGATCTCATAATTTTATTAATTGTTGTCTTCCACTAATGATGACCTCCAAAGTCACCTTCATGGAACTCTTTCATGGTTTTCTAAGCTTCCACTTCTGTAAGACATTTCAATAATACTTTACTCAAATCTTTCCAATAGAGAGAATAATTAAGCATGGAAAATTTTGTTGCCTTTTTCTTCAAAAATACGGTTTTAGTTTTTGACAATTTAGGAGAGGCCTGCAAATTTTGTAAAAAAAATATGATGTCACTGTACCAATATGAGTCCAAACAATTATGGCTTACCCGAAGAGGGGCTTCTTCTTCTATATCCTGTGAGAGACCAACAATAACATTTACTCCTAATAACTCAAAATTTGATTAATTCGTCATTTGAGAAAGACCTTGTCCATTTATTCATTTCATAGACTTATTTTCCACATCATATTCCAACAAGGTTGCAATCCACTTACCTCTCTTTCCCTCGGGATCAAGTTGAGTCAAGATATCTTTCAAAACACTATTTGGAACATATGCAAGGACATGAGAGTGTAAAACATACATCCTGAATTGTTTCAAAGCCTTAACTAAGGAATCAGTCTGCTTCTCCATAATATTGTACTTAAGAGTGGAATCTCTTAAAGACCTACTAAAAAAGGAAATAGGTTGCTCCTGGTTCTGATCATTGTTTTGTATTAATACTCCTCCTATAGTGTGATCTGAGGAAAAAGAAAAAAGAAAAAAAAATCCTTTGCAAAATTTGGGCTGGTTAACATAGGAGATTTTATTAGAGCTTCTTTCACTTCTTCAAAAGAATGTTTTGCATATTCTGTCCATTTTATTTCATTTCCTTTCCTCAACATATTTGTGATATTATATATTATTTCAGCAAGGTTAGGGATAAACCTTCTTAAAAACATTACCCTACCTAAAAGGGATTGTACCTCTTTTTTGCTCCTTGGAATACTATTTTATGTATTGCATCCACTCTGTTAGGGTCAATTTTGATCCCATATCTTGAAATAATGTGTCACATGAGTTTACCTTCTTTCACAACAAAATTTGATATTTTTGGGTTGAGAGAGATCAAAAATTTGCTGCATTTTTGAAACACCTATTGCAAATGCTGAAAATGTTCACTGTTAGAATCTGAATACATAGTTATATCATCCAAATAAATCATAATGAATTTTTCTTTCTTGTCAACAAATTTTATGTCCATAGGACTCTGGAAAGTTTCCCCTGCATTCATGAGTCTGAAAGGCATATTAGCATACATGAAAGTGCCCCATGGGGTTGTAAATGTTGTCTTCTCTTGGTCATATAGGTGCACCATAATCTAGTTATATCCAAAAAACCCATCCAACATTGACATTCTATGGGAGCCCACAATCGTTTTTAGGATGCGATCCATTTTTGTCAAAGGGTAATTATCTTTAAGAGAAACTCTATTCAAATTTATAAAATCTATACAAAGCCTTATTTCTCCATTTTTATTTCTGACAGGTACAAGGTTAGCTAGCCATTTGGAGAATATCAAAGAAAAAATTATCTTGGCATCAAATAACTTACTTATTTCTTTCTCAATGAGTGGAAACAAGAGTGGATTTATTCTTCTTATTTTTTTTTCTGAAAGGTTTTTGATCTTATTTAATTGGTATTGTATGTTTAATGATGCCTTTACCATAAACCTTTAAGTCTTAATAACTCCAAGCAAACACATCAGAAAATTGTCTCATTAATTCAATATATTTATTTTTGTTCTCTAAGGACAAGGACTTAGACAACTTGACAATTTTAGGTTCTTTATCAGTCATTATATTAAATTCATCAACCTCACTTTCATTTGGACTTACCTTGGGAATTTTAGCAAACTCATTTTCATCAAACAATATTTCAAGAGGCACAAGACCCTTTGGAATTGTATTGTTCTTTAGTTGAATGATCTCTCTTCCTACTATCTGATTCACATACCCATCAGAGACTGATACAAGATTTTCATATTTATATTCATCATAAAAAAATTCCTCATCAATTTGGACATTTTCATACTCTTCTTTATACTGTGGAAATCTGATAATCTGTTTGTCATCTTCAAATACTTGCCAGTGTTTGACATTATCTGGAATAGATGGCCTGTGTTTTGCTTCAATTTCATATTTCTTTTTGGGATGAATTGGAATTTTAAAAATTCTTTTTGATGTGGCAAGAGCATATGCAATCTGATTTTGTTCTCGTGGTACCATTGAAATGTTATATTCAGAGAAATCTTCAAGCAAATCGAGGACTAGATTCCGATAGGTTCTCATTCTAGGATGCTTAGTTTGATATATACCTTTAATTTGGTTAATTATAAGCTCAGAATTTCCATGCACATATATGTTCTTATCCTTTAAATCCTTTAAAACCCCCAATCCTAAAATGAGATCTCCATATTCATCCATATTATTGGTGCAATCAATAGCCAATTTATAAGAACATAGTTTTAAAGTAGTATTAGGTGAAATTATCTAAACACCATCTATTTCTCCCTCTTTGATGACTACCCCATCAAAATCCATATTCTACACACCTTCATCCTCTTTATTTTTGTGTTTTGAAACTGATCCTTTTTTCTAATCCTTTGAAATAATTTGATCATCTTCTTCAAAACATAAATCATTATAGAATATAGAAGATCCAATGTCAGTCTCAATTGAGTAAATAAGATGATTATTGGGTTTATCGTTTTTACTCACCATGTATTTCAAATGAACCTCCCTTTATAACCTTTTGTCCTGACCGAAGACTGACATTGTGGCATTGGACATGTCCATTTGCAAGGTACCCTTCAATTTAGCAACCCATTATCTTGATAGTAACATTCCTAATTTAGGAGCAATTTTTGCAACAACTACATTCATTATCATATTTTTTTATGGAATCTAAGCTAAACTAACAACAATATCTTTGATTAAACCCTCACATTTCACCTTTCTTGAATCAAATCAAAATAGATCCTTGTATGGTCTCGTGATATCCAAACCCAAATATTCCATGATCACCTTTGGCATCAAGTTGTGAGATGCTCCTAAATCTAAGATTTCATTATCAAGAGTTACATTATGGATATTTAAGCTAACATAGAAAGGAGGCACATCATCATCATCATTGCCAATTTCCTCAACTTGGGGACCAAATAAAATAGCAGGATGGTCATCTTGTACATTAAGGGTATCTCAAGTATGTTCCATTTTAAGAATATTTACAATCTGACTTTTGTATTCTATATTTCTGATCAAATCATTAAAAGGTACATAAATATTAATCTTTTCCATTTCATTTTCAAAATTAAAGGAGGGTTGAGATGTTTCTACTTCTTTTAGAATTGTTTCTCTTCTTACATATGGAGCATCTCTAGGCAGGGATGATTTTAGGGGATAAATTTCGTTCATGGGATTATTTTCCATGTTTTTTCCAAAAAAGAGATTTGCTATTTAAAAATGATTAGCCCAAATTCTATAGGATGCAATTATTTTAACTTAAAAATCACCAAAATTTTATAAAAACTGTAGAAAATCCTTAGAAATTTGAATATTTTTACAAAAATATCGCCAAACATTTATAGTTGGAATATGAAGGATTAGTAAGATTCACTAAGGTTTCTACATTTTAAAATAAATTTCCATCCTTAAAATCATCCCTGTCTCTAGGAGGATCTTCTTTCGATTTTGTAGGATATTCTCTCTGTTTTCCTCTATTTGAGGTATCCTTCTTTGGAAAAACCTTTTCTTGATGACTAGAAGAGGGCATGTCATCTCTAGGATCCTTTGTTCTCTTTGTCTTATTTGAGGAGCTAAAGGTCTCCTAAATTTTTTATTTTTGGATTGAAGGTCATGGGGCCTGTCATCCAATGACAATGTTTCTACCAATTTCTCCATAGTCTTTACCATTAAGTCAAAATTTTCATCTAAACCTTGAGAAGTAGAAGGTAGTGCTTCTTCTTTATCTTTCTTTCTATCAAATTCTATTTGGAGCTTGATCTTCCCTGATGCAACTAAATTCACTTCCACTTTGATTTCATCATTCATCATGTCATTCAGAGAAGTGGACCTTCTTTCTCTTAGTAACAAGGAAAATTCACTTTCGAATGTGACAACATAATGGAGTTGAGAAGCTCCTAGGGGAGGCTTTACTTGATCAGGAATGGAGTTATAGACCTTCATAAATATCCTAAAAAAATCTTGTACTTTCTCATCAGGGAGTCTCTTTAAACGGTTGTATTGTGTCAATAAATGTAAAGGGTTTTTATTACTCCCCCATATCCCAAGAAAATTATTTTCAAAATTTTGAAAGTTAGGAATGTTATTCACTGGGGGAGATTTAAGCCATTTCCTAATTATTCATGAAAACCTTTGTGCAAATAACCTTGTCTTAACATCTTCATCATCTACTTATTCAATATCTATGAAATCATTGAACCTATCTACATGATGTTGGGTTTTCGCATACCCCTCTGCACCAAACTATTTGATTCTTTGTGCATAATTCTATGGTAGATCATGAAGTGCAGCAGGGAGTACTAATAGGGAAAATCTTGCTTCCATAACTCTAGGAGGAGTTTTACCTGACTGTATGATTTCAATGGGAATTACTATAACTTATATAGGAAAAACATGAATAAAGGTTTGAAATTTCTTTTCATCAAATAGAATTTCAGTCAAATCAGAATCATACTTAGATCTAAAAAGGGACTTCTCAAATTTGATATCAAATTCAAGTTCATCAATACTTTTTAATCCACCTTTAGGCAATGATGAAACTCTGTCTAGAAAAATACCTGATTGGGTTGTTTTTCTGTTAATTTTGTAGATAATTCCCTCTGGGTTGTCAATGTATTATGGAGGATCTGGATCTCGATGATTCCTTGTGTATTTTCTTTGGGTATCCAGGATTATGTAACAAACTTTATCTTCAACAAAAGATCTTCAAATTTGGAGTCACTAGAGTGAAAATTCAGCTAAATTTGTATCCAGTTCACTGTCACTCTCAGGAACTAGTTTTTATAATTTTTTTGTCGTTTTCCCTATGAAAATTGTATCTTTGATCCCTGACAATGACACCAAAAATGTTATCTCTCATTGAATTCCTTGGCTAAGGAATAAATATGTATAGGAGTAACCTCAAACCAACTTGGGGTTGGAAGCTATCCCTTCCAACCAGAGAGGGCTCTCTCTCTTCAAATCAATCATTGAAAGGATTTGTTTGGTTAAACTCAAAGGCTATATATCTAAGATAAATGAATTTATAGGGTTGGTGGAAATATGAACAAAAATTACATTGGGCTCTGGAGTCACTATAGTCGAAAGTCAATAAAACATTGTTGGATAGCTGGTAGATTTGAGAAAGGACTGGACATAGGAAAGATAGTGTAATGATCCCAAGCCAAATTCTTTCTTGGAATCACTAACTACTACTAATTTATTGAGTTTTTAAGTGCATACAAGATTCATCAACACATGGAGATCACAATATATTCAAGATGTAGAAGCACAACCAAATATATGACCTTTTTATTATGAGCAATGTAAGATCAATACAATAGATGGCCGATCTGGCATAAACCTCAGATGGTCATACAAGCAATAGATATGAGCTTCTACAAAATGCTCCCGACAATACAAAATGATCCTCCAAAGGCTGGATATACAATGAAGACTAAATCAAGCAAATCTGAGCCGTACTAATGCTCAACCTCCAAGCTAGAAAGTACCACATCCTGCTAGAATGCTGAAGCCTTGAATAATTCTGCCCTGCTACCAAAAGTGTCCAATCATCCCGAGAAATATGCCAAATGATAGATCGGGCAATTGCAAGGAAAACCCAGATGTCCAAATTCACAAATCCACTCTCAAACTCTATAGATCTGAATTCTCCATTGAATGGTGTGCCCCACTAGATGACTGAAACCCTAGCTGGTTTGACCCTGATGAAGGAGATCTCCAAATGATATGAAACTCTCCAAGGATATAGATCGGGTGATGGTAAGAACAACCCAGGTGCCTGAATCTCCAAGATCCCTCTCAATCGTTGTAGATCTGAAATCTCCACTGAATGGTGTGCCCCACTGGATGACTGAAACCCTAGCAGGTTCGAACCTGATGAAGGAGGCCTCCAAATGCTCTGAAACTCTCCAAGAATATAGATCGGGCTATGAGAATCCCATGGGAGATGTTTCGGGCTCAGATCTCAAGCAGATCTCCCTAGATCTGAGTTTTACTGAATCACAGGATGTGCCCTATGGCTCCGAGACGTCCCAGTCTGCAGACAAATGTAGAATGATGATAACCCTCCAGAAAACCCCTCAAACTGATGTTCCTGCCCCTTCTGAAGTGCTTAGTAGATGGATATGGGCTGAGACTAGAATGGTGTGGAGGAGTCTTTCATCTCCAAGACCAAGCTGTGGAACAAGGTGAGTGGATATTTCACCGCTGAGTTGCTCACAAGGGTTTGTACAACAAAACCCCCAAACTGAATGCTCAAGAGCAATAGCCAATGCTAATCCAAAACTAGAATGAGTAATAGGTGCACCCCATCCTCTTACTTATACTTTTCCTTCTAATTCTCTGTTGAGTTAGGTTAACTCCCAGGGTTAATCTTCTATTCTTCTGTTGAGTTATCTATTACTCCTTTATCCTTTCCCTTTCTTAAGTCAACTTAAAAATATAACTTTTAACTTCTTGACTTTCCCCCCTTCAGTGTGAGACTATGACCTAGTGGGGGTGCCCAAGCCACTGAGTCTCCTCATCACCTCTCTAAGAGGTGGGGGACATTACAGATAGAATGTAATATTTTAAGACAAATAGATATATTGTAGACATCAGTTTACAGAGAAAAAAATAATCCTTCAAGGCATGTATCAAGGATGAATCTCAAATAAATTTGAGCAAAAGTACAATTCAAACTACATGCAACATAGCATTTGATAAAGATGAATTCTTATACATATATTTCATATCAACATAAAGAAGAAATCATACAATATCAAGTATAAAACATGAAAGATAAGACTAAGGAATCACATGCATAAATTATCAAAATCACTTGTATCTCTGTGGTCAAAACTCAAGGACTTTTGATCCAACAATTTTTCATTAATAGTAAGGAAAAATTAAAATATTTTCAATAATATTCCTATACACACTTACCAACCCTTTAATTTTCATGTATTCCCAAATATATACAAAAACATATGTCTATAGTATCAAATTAGGATTCAACTATGATCCTAAAATAGTGCCAACAATTGCACATAATTAACATAATATATTTAACAAACTACTAAAAAGGAGTCGACTTGGACTCATTTAATTTAACTATGACGAATTTGATATGACAATAAATGAAACCAAAAATTGTTATTTCAATTATTGATGTTCATTGGAGATGAGATGGCATTCTTTTCTAAACCATTCAATATGAGTTGGAGGTGTTATCGTCACTCTTTCACTGTTACACAATAAATTCGCTCCACAATCACCACTTATTGGAAAAATGCAGCAGAGTTGTGCAACAATAAGTGGTCTGTCATCTTGTGTTTACTTTTTGAAAACCCATGACTAATAGTGCCTATTTGATAAAATAATATCCTTATGTATGTGACATTTTTCAAAAAAGGAGTTAAAATGGAAAAATGACAAAAATGTGTCAAAAATTCTGAGTGGTTCAGTTCTCTACTGCTTCGGCTAGCAAGTAAAGCATTCCCTTCTTTCCAATCTCCACCTGCTGCAAACTTTTCTTGAGGTTCTTTTTCTCCTTACTCAAGATGATTTTTTGTTGATAAAAACTCTTCAATTATCTGTGTAATGATAGGGTCCTTCTTGTAACATCCACAAAATCCAACAGGGCTATGCCACACAATATTTTTGAACTATATGCAAATTAAAATATATACACACAAAAAATCTTGCGGAACTTTATATATAAAAATTATAAAAAAAAAAACATTCAATAAATGCACAGATTCATATAGAAATAACAGTAAACATATACATGCAAAATAGACAAGAAATACTCATAAATATAAAGACAGGTATAAACCACACACAGGAAAAACCCATAAAATTAAACACATAAATAATAATGCAACATGTTACTTAACACACAATTAACACTTATCTTGGTAAAAATATCACCAATTGCATGCAGACCTTACATGCACCTCCCAGCCTTAGACCATGATGCTCCTCACTCTCGATAGTGGGTCACCCCTGAGCTAGGACTAAACTCCACCCAAATAAGGGGATTCCTAACTAGGTTGATGTATCTCAGACAACAGGAAAATATCTGTCATAGGTTCCAACTCAAACTAATAGCCTACAGTCCCTCATTCCCCACATGTAAGGCCTCTTCCAACATAGACTTATAAATCAAAAATTAAAATAGATACATGCTAACTTAACCTTAAACCATTTCTTATACATCAAAATAATCCACTACATAATCAACATATTAATATTTACGAGCAGATTATAATCAATTTCATATCACAACATAATAATGAAAATACATACCTCTAACTGATGCTACTGTTGTCCCCAACTCTGCTTGATGCACTGCCCAAAACCGTCTAACCACCCATCTATCTAGGAACAGAGCCTCTTCGGATCCCTAGCTCTAGGATTCTGTAAGGATTCCTGGCCCCCGAGCCCAAAACTTCCAGCAACCGATGCTCCCCTATAACAGTCCACCAAAATCAAAACCAGAAAAATACAGTCCCTTAATATCAAAATAATCCTTCCTACCCACAAAATCAAAAGTCCCCCGCTCTCGAAGGCCTCTGCCCCCTCATATCCCCCTTCCCATTCACCGCCTCCTCCCTTCACTCAATGCCATCCACCTTATCCCTCCATTTAATGCCAACCACCTTATCCCCTTCTCCTTAATGGTTCCCTCCTGCATTACGTTATGTTTTCTCTTAATAAATTAAAATTTATTAAACTTTAATTCATTACCCAAATATTTAATGAGTTAATTAATTAATTAATCAATTAATTAATATACATTAAACATTGATTAATTAATTAATTAAACTTAATAAACCTTAAACAATTATTTAACTTTGACAATTAGTTATTTAACTAGGGTTGTTACATACACCCACCCTTTAGGAAACTTCGCCCCGAAGATAAAGTATTTTATGATACAAGGGGAAAAGACACACAGTTCACACATTCATAACAAATAACCGACATTATTAATATGTAAGCCAAGAAAACTCATACATACTAGTGTACATGTACAAGAAATGCATGTGTAGCTAGTACATACAAGTCTCGTGCATGTACGAATAATCAATAACTATCACCCTTATAGTAATTTATGTATCCATCAAATCCAATCAACAAGACTATTCATTTTATAAAAGACAATAAACCAATCAAATGTTTGTGAAATCCTTTAATTACAATTATCTATCTCAACAATGTTATTTAGACAATTGTAGTTTAGTTATGTAATTATGAATATTCATATATACCCATTTTCTTTTCAGAAAGAAAAACAATAAATTCCACCATAAGACAAATCTCCATACACTCTCAACTATTTCGACTCATCCTTCCTCCCTAACTTGCTTCCATCTTCCATTCCTATCCTTACTCTGTTGGATTATCTTGGAGAGTCAACTATATTGACCTAACTCCAAATAGAACCTGTAAGCAGAAGTGTCGCTATCTTGACCAAGCTTCCCCGGTAGGTAATTGACAGTCATCATCACATGTCTAGGGGAGCGTGAGCTAATACTGTCCTCCCATGACTCCAATTTTTAGAGGATACATGGTGGGAAATTCCTCCACCCCTCCTAATAGGACTAGGGTCCACACCCTACAATGGAATATACAGTGGCATCGTGTTGCTAGGAGTTTTGTCATCGTTTATTCAGTTTTGGGCAGTCTCACCTTGTTACACATTATTTTCGTCATCGCTATGATCGTTAATGATGTAAACCTATATGTTTCCTTCAGAGGGGTCAGTGGCCTGAGTTCCTAAAGAGAGAAGGGAGAAGAACTTCTCCTGAGAAAAGAAATTGAACTTCTCCTGAGAAAAGAAATTTCTTTTTTCTATGTAAAAACCTTATAAAAAGGGAAGCTCGCAGGTTGCTATATAGCCAGGGTGCGAGGTGTTCGAAGGTTTCTATATAGGCAGGGTGCAAGAATGACCCATTCTCGCAGGTTGCACTATAGCCAGGGTGCGAGGATTCCAGCACGTGGGAAAAATGAGCGTTTTCGCGAATTTTCTAGAAGGAGAAGCTTCTATGGTGAGGTGGAATCCGAATGGTTTGGATCTTACTCGCTTTCATGATTTAGTGGGATCATCCTAACCTCCTCACCTTATATTCTTCAGATTATAAAAGGAGAGGAGTTCTCATGGAGAAAGTTAGCTTTGGTGAGCTTGTGGGTTCTTGTCCTTGAGCTTTGTTAGCTTTGGCTTGGTTAGAGTGGCTTTGAGATTTGCTTTGTCAAGATAGATTGTGAGTAGCTATCAGATCTATGCTTTCAGAATCCTTGGAGCAAGAAGTGTGTGGGGAATGAAGGACAGTTGGAAGGGACCTTACGACATCAAGGCAATGGTTGTAATCTCTCTTTCACATTTAATATGATACAGTAATATGATTCTTTCCTATAAATCTTGTTGTGTTTTATTGTATGATTCCTTGATCACATACATAGGTTTATATTGAGTTTATGCTATCACTATCACTTTGGCTGGTTTGTGTTGTTTTGATCCTGACTGCACAAGAGCACTGGAGCGAAGTAGGAGCAACAAAGACTATAGGAAGTGATCATAAGGTATGTCCATGATTCTTGCCTCTTAGTAAATTCAATATTTAAAACTTAAGGAAAGCGTCCTATTCTGTTTTGCTTTGTTCTAGATCCAGGTGGATCTAGGGAGATCAGT
>ML782357.1:1051944-1064404 GCA_009831015.1 Picea engelmannii | reverse complement strand
AACTTGCCGATTTTTGGCCTTTCCAGGAGATCTCACTTGTATAGTGTGCCCCGCACAAAATAATTGATATAAAATTATGAAACTCACACCCAAAATACTACAGACTGTCCACGATCCAATTAAACCACTCCCATGCAATTTGGATACTCTAGGAAGAAGTTATGATTTTTTTACCTGGAACACCTTCTTGAGACTAGTCAATAGGGCTAGTCAGATACCCTATCTTACACAGGGTGTATCTACAAATTTAAGATGACCCAGAAGCTGAAGTTTTTACCACAGATACAATACTAATTTCTGTAAATTTCCTCCGGATTATCGGGTCTGAAACGTTACAAAAAATTTTTTTATAGCGACAATTCCACAATGACTCATTTCAGGATGATTCCAGAACCCTATCTTGTACAGGATGTATCTCCGAAAGTATAAGGCCTCAGGAGCTCAATTTTTAATCCACTGTACCTTGATCCGTATTCTAAATACCCTCCAAGCCGTTTCTTCTGAAACATTGTAGAAAAAAAGTTATAGTGAAAATTCCACGCTGTCTTAGATGTAGCAGCGAAACCCCAAGACCTTGAGCTCTGATACCATATGTTAAGAACCAAACATCAATATAGCATAGAAAAACCTTAGGAAAAGTACTCAATGCCTTGAAAAAGAGATAATTTCAGATAATAAGCCTCTTCGAGGGGACAAGCTCCTTTTACCCCACTTAAATGTTCAAGTACCAGATGATTCAAAATGAAAATGTCTCCTTGGTATATATAGGAGACTAGGAGGTATAATTACAACTAATGGCCTAAAGCCAACATAAATAAAATAACATTACTAATCTAAATTACAACTAATGGCCTAAATCCTACATAAATAAAATAACATTACTAATCTAATATGCCCCAATTAAGGGGTAATGAGCCAATATTAGGGCTTAACACAATGGGTCCAATTTTCTCTTGAATTCTGAACAGTCCTATAAATCAAGGTGACAACTTTGTCCCCTTCCTGAACCGAATGGTACTCTTATTGGGTCTGATATGAATGAAAACCTGGTCTCCCACTTTATAACTTCGATCAGTCTTGTGTGCATCCGCATAACTTTTCTATCTATCTTGCGCTTCCTTTAGTCTCTGCCTAATCTGAATCACCTATTCCTCCATCTCTTGAATCAATTATAGCCCAACTGTTGCTCGGTATTCTAACCTCTCCCAAATCAATGGAATTCTGCATGGCCTTCCATACAGAGCTTCATACGATGTCATTCTGATGGAGCTATGAAAATTGTTATTGTAGGCGAACTCTACCAAAGGTAGGTACTTCTCCCAATGGGTTTGATTATCCATAACATACATCCTAAGCATGTCTTCAATAACCTAATTTACTCTCTCAATTTTCCCATCTGTTTCAGGATGATAAGTTGTACTTAAGTTCAACTAAGTCCCCAGCGCTGACTGCAAACTTGTCCAAAACCTAGAACTAAATTTGGAGTCCCTATCTGAAATGATCTTCTTAGGTATCCCGTGAAAATGGATGACCTCACTTACAAACACGCTTGCCACATTAGTGACATCATAAGTGTCTCTAACAGGAATAAAATGAGAACTCTTGGTTAACTTATCAACTATCACAAGAATGGCATTGTGTCTATGAGATGTGAGTGGAAACCCCACAACAAAATCCATAGAAATGACTTCCCACTTAGACATAGTAGTATCATGTGGTTGTAAGAGGCCTGCCGAGTGATGGTGGTTGGCTTTCACTTGTTGACACTCTAGGTACTTGGCGATGAAATGGATTACATCGTGCTTCATGCCTACCCATAAGAAGAGCTTCCTCATGTCTATGTACATTTTCTTCACACCTAGATGCGCACAATAAAGTGCTCTATGGGCTTCCTTTAGTATGATGCTTTGAATATCCCCACTTTCAGGGATGTACATCCTTCGTTGATATCTTAACAGTCTATCTGCTTCTAGACTATATCCTTCATACTTTGGATATAATTGCCTCCCACTCTAGAGGTTTGAGGTAACCTTTAAATACCAACTATCTCCAAGGAGTTGCGTCAACACCCATTCCCTCAGATTGACCTTTAAGGGTACCAAGGAGAAGACACATGGTTTCCTACTCAAGGCATCTGCGACCACATTTTCCTTTCACTTGATGTATGAAATACCAAAATCATACTCACTCATGAACTCACTCCATCTCCTTTGCCTGGCATTCAGATCCCTTTGAGTGAAGTGATGTTTTAAACTTTGATGGTCCATTTTGAGCTCAAAGTTTCTCCCTACTAAATAGTGCCTCCAAAGTTTCAGAGCTAGAATTACAACTACCAACTCTAAATCATGAGTAGCATAAAGTTCCTCATGTTTCTTCAACTTCCTTGACGTATAAGCTGTCACTCCTCCATCCTGCATTAGCACGGCCCCCAACCCTTGCTTTGAGGCATCCGTGTAGACTATTAAGTCCTTTCCCATATCTGACACTCGTAGAATTGGTGCACTAGTTAGTAACCTTTTAAGCTAGATCAATGCACTATCACATTCTTCTGTCCATTCATAACTAACCCCCTTGCACTGCAAAGTGGTGATGGGTTTCACTATTTTAGAGAACCCTTCCACAAATCTTTGATAATAACCTGTTATCCCCATGAAGATTCTTACCTCATGATCATTTTTCGGCACTGGCCACTCCATAATGGCCTTTACCTTTTCTAGGTCCACAACAATTCCTTCACCGAAAATGATATGACCTAAATAGTTAATTTCTTTCTGGAAGAAGGAACACTTCGACAACTTCCCGTACAATTTGTTCTCTCTAAGGAAAGACAACACCACTCACAAGTGTTCCTCATGTTCTCTTTCATTCTTAGAATAGATGAGGATATCATCTAGAAAGACTTGTACAAAGTGGTCTAAG
Source organism: Picea engelmannii (assembly GCA_009831015.1). Classification (NCBI taxonomy): domain Eukaryota; kingdom Viridiplantae; phylum Streptophyta; class Pinopsida; order Pinales; family Pinaceae; genus Picea; species Picea engelmannii. The sequence goes on along the minus strand of ML782357.1, from coordinate 1,061,485 downwards.
TACTTTCGGAATACACAATTAATGAGGCTCATGAACACTACTGGCACATTGGTCAATCTAAAAGGTACTACAACAAACTCGTAATGCCCAAACCGAGTTCGAAAGGAAATTTTAGGAATATCGCCTTCCTTAATCCTTAACTGGTGATACCCTGATGGAAAATCAATCTTTGAGAATACCACTACTCCTTTCATCTGATCAAAGAGATCATCTATCCATGGCATTGGGTACCTATTTTTCACTGTAGCACGGTTCAAGTCTATGTAATCTATACACAATCGTAAGGAACCATCCTTCTTCTTTACAAAAATTATTGTTGCACCCCAAGGTGAGACACTAGGCCTTATTATCCCTAAGTCTTGTAGCTCTTTCAACTGTATTTGTAACTCACAAAGTTCTCACACTGTCATCTGATACGGAGTCTTCGAAATTGATTATGCACCAGATTTTATCTCAATAGTAAAATCAAGCTCCCTCTCAGGAGGTAACCCTGGTAACTTGTTCGGAAAAACATCTTTAAACTCTGAAAATACTGGGCACTGATCTAAGGAGGGTCCTTTCCTTTCACTCACTACTTCCACTACATACAGTTGACACCCTTTCCTCATGCACCACTTAGCCTTCATAGTTGAGATAAATCGTAGAGACACCTTTCTCCGTACACCCTAGATCTCTACTGGCCTTCCTTCATCGTGAACACAAAGAACCATTTTTGTGAAACAATATACCATATCTCGATGGGATTCTAACCAATCCATTCCAATGATTAGGTCATATGCCTCGAGAGTAGTGACATAAACCTTCAACCTAGTAGTACACACTCCTAGGTCTATTAGGCAATTATCAATGCTAGGTCCTACCACCTATTTTTCCCCTGAAGCCATCTCGACTTGTTTAAGTCATCGTGCGTGTAGGCTACCAACCCACTCTTTTATAATGCAGATGGTGAAATGAAACTATTTGTAGCACCAGAATCAAATAAAATCTTAACATTGATATGATTTAGCGTACCTGATGACTCCACCACCGTGGATTGATGTTCTGCCGGACAATTATTAACCGTTGCATAAATTTGGTGGCTACCACTTTCTCTTCCCATTGGGGCCTTTCCTTCTCTATTCACAAATCCTGATTGTAACTCTAGGCAGTCATGTTGGTAATGGGGTCCTCCACATCCCCAAAAGGTAACATGAGATTGAACCTGCACACATTTTGTGACTGTCTCTGAAATGAGTTCCTTCCCCTGGAACCCTTGCCTCTACTAGCTACTCCTTGAGATGGCCATGGACCTGCCTGTGTCGTTGGTGATGAACAAGATGCTACACTCGCTTCCATTGAAATACCCGTGGCGACTGTCCTTGGTGCGACTCTATTACCATATGGAGGTGTCCTTGAGCCCCCTCCCCTGAGAAATGTCCTAGGGGCCTTCCCCATGAATCCAGGACGATGTGGAAAGGTCGATCTCGTACCTCCATTTAAGTTCATCTGTTCCTCCACATAACGCACATTTTCCAATACTTTTACTACTGAAGACAGTTTCCACATCCACACCATGGCCCTTATCTTAGGGTCTAACCCATAGACAAATCGTGTAAGGTAGCTAGAGAGGTAGTGGGGGGGCCCAGAGGGCCCATAGTGATAATAGTGGAGGTCATTCAATGTAAGGTGGACTAGGTCCACTATATTATTAAATAAGGCCCACTATGGTAGTTAGATATAATAAATGTAAGAGGACTTCTTAGAAGGTTCTACTTCTAGAAGATTCCTCCTCTAGAATGTTCTTAGGTGATGGTAACACTATATAAAGGGATTCAAGCAATGTAATGAGACATGAAGAGAAGTATTGTATTTGGAGTTGAAGCTCAATAGGAGGAATCCCCCTCGAAGAGGCAAGTGAATAGGAGAGGATCCCTTCCATAATAGGATCCATTGTATGGTGTTTCCCTACCTCAAGGGTTTCTATAATAAAGTTATGGTTTTCTATATGGTTTCATATATCTTGTGTGGTGATTGTATTCAGATATCTTTGGATCTATTATGATATTTTGTATTCAGATATTTGGTTCTTAACAAATCGTTATGTCTGTCGTTGGTCATTATCCATGTATGAAACATATTTGACCAATTCCATAAACCTGATCTCGTATTCTTCTATGGTCCTGTTTCCCTGTACTAGAGCATGAAATGCTCCCACCTGTTGTTCCTTATAGTAAGCTGGTAGATATTTCCTTCGAAACCTTTCCTCAAAAAGTTCCCAAGAGACGATGTCCGAGGTAAGTTGTAATTGCCTCTCCAGGTTGCCCCAACAGTTCAGGGCACTGTCTCTCAACTAAAAAATCGCTATATTCACCTTTGAAGTGGATGCATAGTCTCTTAAGGTGAAACACCTTGTCATGCCTTCCAACTATGCCTCTGCACGTTCACTGGCACGACCCCCGACAAACTCTGGGAGTTTGATCTTTTGCAGTTCTGTAGTGATTTCTTTGGGTGGAGGTCCTCCCCCTAAATCCCTCAACACTTTATAATTACCTGTTCTAGATGGTGGGGGATCCACTTCGATCCCTGCTAGCTAACACCCCTTTAAAGTCTCATTTATGGCCTCCAAAGAGCGTAGAATGAGAGCTAATTCAGGCGATGGTGGTGGCGGTATTGGCGGTCCCTGTGACGATGCCCCTCTGCCTCAATTTCCTTAAGTCCTAACCATCCTGTATACTTGAATCTGCATCAACCAAAGTTGTCAGGGTGAGTTCAAGGACATTTCACATTTGTGCAACTTAAACTAGAAAACAGGGTTAGGTGTAAGTTTTGTTTTACTTGTCTGTAAACAGACGTTACTCTCTTTAGGGGAAGTGGCTAGGTTAGGGTTTTAAACATCTAATATCGATGTATTTGCTTAAAATAACTACTGACTCCCTTGCCTAGTAGCTATGCTAGCACTGTACCCTACTCGCCATAGTGCATCAAATCCCCTATGTAGTGCTTTCTATCATACCTCCTATTATACCTTAACTATTCCCACAACATGTGTCAAACTTTCACTACTCTACAAGGACCTCTAACCTTTATAAATATAAGAAAAAAACTTATTACATTCATTAGTAATAAGGGCATATATATGATCAATGACATAGGTTTCAAACCTACTATTAACATTATAGTTTTATAATGTTAATTTAATCATGAGGACTATTAATAAATCATCAAGGTAAATAAGTTAATTTAATTAATTATTTATTATATTACCCTTATTATTTTTCATAAAATTAAAACTCTTAATATACTTCTATATTCAGTTACTATTAAAAATTAATTACTTTATATATATCTATATTTTGTTTTATTTGTTAAATAATTAAAATTTAAAACTATTTTTTTTTTATCAATTTAAAATTTTAAACCTAATTTAAATGATTGAAATTTAAAAGAATTAATAATGATAAAAAAAAATTAAAATACCATAACTGAAACAAGAAAATTAAAATAATAATTAATTAATTATTTTTTTTTATTTAAAGTCGGGCATCATGGGTGCATGAGGTCCATGTGCCCTCCTCCCCGGGGCTCTCATCCCCAACCCTAATTTATTCTCTCCCTTATCTCTTCAAACCCTAGCCTCACTCGACCCTTTTCATTCTCATTTTTTTTTGTCAAACGCTCAGCAGAGGTGAAGGATGAGGCCGGCCATGGCCGTCCCTCTGTTTGGTTGACCCTAGCATCCATGAGTTCAAGGAATGGAGGGCATGTCATGCACAGTGGCGCATTCCCTCTGCTCTGTCGTGGTTCAATCGCTCGGAAGTTGGACTTTGGTGCTTGATAGCTTCGGTATCGACTGTGTGATGAGTTGTGTGGCTACTGGTCGCGGGTTCAAAACCTATGAACCCTCCAAACTAATTTTTTTTTTTTGGGGGGGGGTTGGCTGGGCCTGTGTGTTTTATGCTTGGTGCGTTAGTTGTGTGTGGTGCATAGAATGGTTCCCCTTTTGTATTTGATCTCGGGCATTGTCTTTAGTATTGAGTTGTGTATTTTTGTTATGTTCTTGCAAAATTTGTCTTGGATGCTCGATAACTGGAGGTTTCGAGTATTGAGTTGTGTATTGTTGTTATGTGCTTGTGAAATTTGGCTTAGATAAAGGCCTGCGACTCCTCCCTTGGTCTGTGATAGTTCAGCTAATAGCCCTAGGCTATCTGCTTGTGAGTTTAGCTCTTGGTGCACTAGGATGTGTGTAGACCACTAGTTTTACATTGTGGGATCTCCTCGTGGCACCAGATTCAACTTATCTTAGCTTGGATTGTCTTTTAGGGAATGACAGGATTCTATTACATTCCCCCCCTTAAATTTTGCAGAGAGCTCTTTTTTCATTGATGTGATTCTGTTTCTTAGACTGATTCGATGAAAATTTTATAAGAAATGTCATTGGACTAAAAACTTCGTTGAAACCCTAATATGATACTATAATGTTCGTATGTAGGGCTCTTTGTTTTTGTTTCTTAATTTCTTGTTTACATATGATACTAAGTAACTAAACATCGTATTTTAATGCGTCATTTATAAATTTTCGGTTTATCATGTTTCTCGAAGAATCTTGCAAAAAAATTAAATGTTGTATCTACCAATGGGTTCACCAGTTTTTGGACGCCGTCCACCAGGGTTCCGTCCTTGCCCATGGTCTGCCCCACCTGAATGAACTTAACTTCAAAGAGATGATGTCGAGTGCAAGTCTCTTGCAATTTTGGTAGAATAGACTCCTTGTGTGCATTTAAATGGCACATAAGGTGCTTAACGTTGCCCACAGAGAACCAGACGGCCATAGAGGCGCATCAAGAATCTGACTAGCGAACCTTAAGTCCATTTGTACATTGGCTCACCCATTATTTTATATATTTTTAATATGTAATATTTTTTATTTTTCATCATTTTATATAAGTATATATATATATAAATATATATTGCATATTATTTAGGCGTTGTGTAAACTTTACCCTCCCCGTGGGCTCTCGAGTGATTGATAGTTGGACTCGACTCAAGCGCTTAGGTGCTCGGACACTTGAGTGATATTTGGCATGATATAGGTTGAGTTGATTAGAATTGGAGATTGGGTTAAAGCCCAATGTTTTTATATTGTATTATTATTATTATTATTTATTATTATTATTATATATAGATCTCTGCAAAAAAAATTGTGTGCTCGGCTTGGAGGTTAGGTGGAGCTAGAGCTTGGCCCTTAGGCCCAGATTTATAATTTTTCCAATAAATAGATTATTTATAATTCTAGTTATTTATCTCTATATAACCCTTTTCAAGGATTTTACCTGTATAGGCCAACAAGTTTTAGAGTCTTAGGGGGGTTTCAGGCAGGTTTACTGGATTGTTTACAGGACACATAGCTTAGCTTTCTATCCATAGTCAAGAGGATGGGTGCGTAGGTGGGCCTTTGGTCCCAGATTTCAAGCTAAAGATCTGATACCATGTGTAAGGCCTCTTCCAACAGAGCCTTATAAAACAAAAATTAAAATAGAGGCATGCTAACTTAACCTTAAACCATTTCTTATAAATCAAAATAATCCACTACATAATCAACATATTAATATTTATGAGAAGATTATAATCAATTTCATAACACAATAGAATAATGAAAATACATACCTCTAACTGATGCTACTATTGTCCCCAACTCTCTTGTTCCCAACTCTGATTAATGCACTGCCCAAAACCATCTAACCACCTAGCCGGCTAGGAATAGAGCCTCTCTAGCTCCCTAGCTCTAGGATTCCTAGCCCCCAAGCCCAAAACTCCCAGCAACCGATGCTACCCTGTAACAGTGCACCAAACTCAAAACCAGAAAAATACAGTCCCTTAATATCAAAATAATGCTTCCTCCCCCCAAAATCAAAAGTCCCCCCCTCTCGAATGCCTCGGCCCCCTCATATCCCCCTTCCCATTCACCACCTCCTCTTTTCATTCAATTCCATCCACCTTATCCTTCCATTTAATTCCAACCACCTTATCCCCTTCTCCTTAATGGTTCCCTCATGCATTACGTTATGTTTTCTTTTAATAAATTAAAATTTATCAAACTTTAATTCATTACCCAAATATTTAATGAGTTAATTAATCAATTAATCAATTAATTAATATACATTAAACAATAATTAATTAATTAAACTTAATAAACCTTAAAAAATTATTTAACTTTGACAATTAGTTATTTAACTAGGGTTGTTACACCACATGCTTGTTCCACCCCAGGAAGTGTTACCCTTCTCTGCTCAATAGTCCTTCGACTACCCCACTTCCTTTGTGGGCTTCAACAATAGGCTGGAAAGGAAGTCTCAGAGCCCTGTAGCTGCAGTTTAGCACCTTCAAGAATCAATGACCAACAATTATCTCACCTAGAGATATCTGCTCACAGGCCTGACAACCCGCCTCTTCAATCCATCTCCTAAGCTAACTAGGTACATGTATGGGTACATGTATAGTGATAGTAATATAAAGGTACAAAGGACAACTGAATGAGTAAGTGAATTATGATGGAATGAATGAATGAATGGAAAATGCACTAAGTCCAAGATATATGTATGCATGTTCCCAACTTAACACTTGTCATGTTGAGAGATACTTTGGTCCATTTGTCCCCATCCTTAGAACTTAGGATAAAATAATTATCCACACTTTATACTTTAAGGAATATTAATATAATATTCCTTTTTGACTTAATCTACCTAGCTTAGCTCTTTTCCTTAACTTTTATCCCCCCCTCTTTCCCTAACTAGTGGAGTTTAGTCCCCCATACTCTTTTATCATGGTCGGTATACATGCAACAATGTATTATATTAATGATAAGACATATACAAAAATAAGCTCACCGACCTTTAGCATCTAGGATCTTTGGCCTAATTCCACACATAAGGCTCCTAGATTATAATAACTGGTTCACCATCCTATAAAACACAACATATACACAAAGGCTCGCTTGCCTCAAAATCGTGCACACTTAAGTTTGTTGCACATGGTATCCTGGAATGTGCACACTTCATCATTTTAGTGCGCAATACATATGCACACTATACCATGAAAGTTGCATACAAAATTATATCAAACAAATCACCAACTTAAGTACATTTGCATTTACATTTAGAGTTGGGGTTCCTCCTAGGGGTATTACAATCCCCTCCCCTTATTTATGCACTATCCTCAGTGCATTATGTACACATATACAACCAAAATTTCAAAAATCCACAAAAATATGCAGGTATTCTACTCGCATAACATCTCCATGCTCCCAAGATTCATCCTTAGGACGTACCATGTACATTGGACCTTTACAATCCATATGGCTGGATTCCAATGCTATTTGATTTTCTGGTCCATAATGCATACCAGATGTACTTGGAAAGTTCCTTCTTGCTCCACCTGAATCAGATTCCAAACAATAACATGATTAGCATCAGGTATATATTTCTTAAGAAATAATACATGAAATACATTATGAATCATCATTGATGTAGGAATGGAAAGCATGTATGCTACAGACCCAATCCTCTCTAGGATTTCAAACGACCCACAATAGTGAGCTTCCAACTTTAAAAAAAATCTGAACTTCAGGGAATTTCTATTGGCCTTCACTTTCAAAAATATATGGTCCCCCACTTTAAATTCCCTGTGAATTATTCCCTTCTCAACGTAGCTTTTCTTCCTATTTTGGGAAGCCTCTAAATTATGTTTTATTTTCAAAATTTTCTCTCCCATTTCCCTGAGTAAATATAGCCCAACCACTACTCTATCTGTTGGGTTATCCCAACTTACCTATGTCTTGCACCTTCTTCCATAAAGTGCCTCAAATGGGCTCATCTTTAGAGATGCTTGGTACCTATTGTTATAAGAAAACTCTACTAAGTGTAGGTAGTATTCACTTTTTGATGGTTTATCCATCATATACATCCTCAACATATCCTCAATCACTTGATTTAACCTCTCTATTTGTCCATCTGATTCTGGATGATAAGTTGTACTAAAATTCAATTTTTTTCCAAATCCATTAAATAATACCTTCCAAAGGTTTGAGGTAAATTTTGGATCTCTGTCAGGAAAATTGTCTTGGGTATACCATGTAATCGAATAACTTCTCTCATATAAACATTAACAATGTTGGCTTCCTTGTGAGTGAGATTTACTGGAATAAAATGGGCCGCTTTAGTAAGCTTATCCACCACTACCATGATAGAATCATATTGCTTGTTTGTTCTGGGCAATTTTGTGATGAAATCTATTGTTACAACTTCCCATTTCGACTCATGAATGGGTAATTGTTAAGCCCTAATATTGGCTCATTACCCCTTAATTGGGGCATATTATATTAGTAATGTTATTTTATTTATGTCGGATTTAGGCCATTAGATGTAATTATACCTCCTAGTCTCCTATATATACCAAGGATACATTTTCATTTTGAACCATCTTGTACTTGAACATTTAAGTGGGGTAAAAGGAGGTTTCCCCCTCGAAGATGCTTATTATCTGAAATTATCTCTTTTTCAAGGCTTCGAGTACTTTTCTTGAGGTTTTTCTATGCTATATTGATGTTTGGTTCTTAACATATGGTATCAGAGCTCAAGGTCTTCAGGTTTCGCTGCTACATCTGAGACACCGTGGCCTTTTCACTATAACTTTGTTTCTACAACGTTTCATAAGGAATTTCTTGGAGGATATTTAGTAGATGGATCAAGGTACGTTGGCTTCAAAATTCAGCTCCTGAGGCCTTATAATTTCATAGATATAGCCTGTACAAGATAGGGTTCTAGAATCATCCTGAAATGAGTCATTGCAGAATTTTTACTATAAAAAAGTTTCTGTAATGTTTCATACCTTGAAATATGGAGACCATTTACAGAAATTAGGAAGGTATCTGTGGTAAAAAAATTAGATTTTGGGTCATCTTAAATTTGTAGATACACCTTCTGTAAGATAGGGTATCTGACTAGTCCTATTGACTAGTCTCAAGAAGGTGTTCTAGGTAAAACAATCATAACTTCTTGCTAGAGTATCCAAATTGAGTGGGACTAGCTTCATTGGATCATGGAAAGTCTGTAGTATTTTGGGTGTAAGTTTCAGAATTTGATATCAATCATTTTGTGCGGGGCATGCTATACAAGTGAGATCTCCTGGAAAGGCCAAAAATCGGCAAGTCATGAGGAAGTTACTGTAAATTTCACTTGGCACATCCAATTTTGATCAGACCTATGGCATTACAGAGAATAAATATCAGAGAACTACCTAAAAGAAAGTTCCATACCCAGAAGGGTCGAAATTTGGGAGATAGAATAGAATAAATATTGTCTAGCAGAACCACCTCAAAATCAAGATTCAAAAGTGATACTTGGCCAACATGCCACCAAAAAAGGGACCTTCTACACCAAATAAGCCTCCAGAAAATCCTAATTAGACTATTGATGAAGGTGAAGAAATGTGTAGGGACATAAATGAACTACAAAAGAAGATGAATTCAATGGAAGCTAAGTTGGATACTAATATGGATTCAATGGAA
>ML782357.1:980316-1029531 GCA_009831015.1 Picea engelmannii | reverse complement strand
GCGTTGGCTGGGGCCGTGGATGTTTCCCCGTAGGGGTTTTACCACGTGAAAACATCGGTGTGTTGATCTTTGATCTGGTTATGTGAGTGGTTACTGAAGGTGTTCGTCCTCTGTTGGAATACCTGTGTTGTCGAACACCTATGACTCATGATTTAAGAAAAAATCATCCAATGTTCTTATTTAATCCAAGACATGACTTTATCCTATAATTTTATTCAAAACATAACAACCTATTTATATGACACTAACATAATATTTACCAAAACCCTAACCCTAACATGGTTAGTTATAACTTCCTACATGCCTTGCATGTTGCTTCTCCTTGCACGTGTTGCTTTTCCCTATAGTTTTTCTTCGCCAAAATTAGGCCTTTCCCTCCAAAATTGGGTATTTCCTCAAAATACCCACGCGCCCAACACTTACTAGTGAATAAAGGATAGTGAATCTTTTTCCGAATCAACTATAAAATATCAATCAACATAACCACAAACTAAATCACTGCAACCATTGTAGGTTTTACAATAATCACTTGTGTCTCTAAGATACTAAAGAACTCATTTCATTGTTTCCCAATGCTCTTTACCTATTTTTTTTGTGTATCTATTGACAACACCAATTGCATGAGAAAAATTTGGTCTTGTGCATACCAACACATACATTAAACTTCTTATCGTGCTAGCATACAGTATATGAGACATAAAATCATTTTTTTCTTTATTAATAATTAACATAAACTTGAAGAAAGATTAAAATAGAAATCCAAAGGGATATTTATTGATTTCACATTATTCATATTGAATCTCATGAATAACCAAAGCTTACCATGTTTCAAATCTCTATGTATTTCTTTGCTTAAAATTTGTTTTTCTATTCCTAGATCCTTCATATTAAAAGGCCTAGCCAACTTAGCCTTCAAATTGAAAATATCATTCATTTTTTTTCTTGATACAAGCATATCATCAACACATAACACCAAGATATTGAATATATAATTTTAAATTTTTTGGAAGTAAACACAATAGTCCTACTCATTTCTTTTAAAAGTTTGGCTCACATTGAAGGAATCAAACTTGTACCATTGCATGAGAGAGTTCTTCATGCCATACACTAAGTTCTTTAGTTTCCAATCCAATTTTATTTTGTGATATTGAATAAATCATTTCAGTTGTTCCATATAAAAAAGTCATTTTAACATCTAACTAATCTAACTCAAGTTCAAGTAAAGTAACTAGTTATAATACTACAAAGATAGAAACAAGCTTAAAAATTGATGAAAATATTTCATGGAAATCAATACCTTGTGTTTGATAATAACCGTTTTCTAACAATCTTACTTTGTACCTTTCAACTTTATCATCAACATCGTTTTTCAGTTTGTAGACCCATTTTCAACCAACAACTTCTATGTTTTTTAGGAGGTTTACCAAGACCCATGTTTTATTCTTCTCCTATACATTTGTTTCTTTTTTCATTTATATTTTCCATTTAGCACTTTCAATAGCATTCATCACTTCCTGAAACACAAAGGCTCCACTTTATTATAAATCAAAGCAATAGATGAAATACAATGTTCCTACCTCTTAGAAGGATTTCTCACTACAAGGAGAACACCTTGTAGCAGAGGTTTTTAGTGTTACAAGATTTGGTAAAATTAAAAAAAAACTCTTCTACAACCTCTACTATTCCAAGTGAAAGTTTTACCAGATGTACCATATAACTAAATTTTTTTGACCAAATGAGTTTTGTAGCGAAGGATTTTTTTCAATTCTTTTATTTCTAACAAACGCACTAATGTGCCCATAATACAAAATAAATCATGTGTACATATAAATTAAAAGGAATCGATGATTTTATATACAATGCACATCGGATTCGCATTTTTGTTGTATACAACACCAATGCTCTTATAATTTCTATGCATCGGTTCTGGATTGTTTTCATATCACACACCGATGCTTTATAAGTCATTTAACGCACCAATGATTTTAAATGTTATGTATGGCCAGGTTCTTGTATTCTTTTTGTGTCCCGGTGCATGTGTTAAATTGTGTAGTGAAGGGTACTGAAATTTTGAATATTTGAGATGAGATACAACACCAATGCGTATATGATATTTAGAGCATCGAGGCATATTATAAACATTTCAACGATAAAATATTGAAGCGATAAATATAATTCCATGTTATAGCATTTACAGAACGATGTTTTTCTCAATATTTGGCATTGATGCTTAAATATAATTAATAAGCATTGGTGCATATAAACACTTAGCACACACTAATATTTATATCATGGTACTATTTTTTTTGTGAGTTTATAATAATACAGTGCACCGATATGTATATATTTTAATTAATTGTATTTTTTACAAATTTTCAATTAATAATCTCAAAATCAATTTTTTTTTATAATAATATTGTTCTTTATATTTTTTTATTGCATTTTGATATAATGATTTCATTAATGTGTTATTCAATGGAATACACCTATGTTATTTGTAACATTGTAAATCATCGACATATTAATTAATGAACAACACAACATTTTACAACATTCAAGAATGCAATAAAATAAAAATTCTAGAGGTAATTCCTTTAAAAAATGAGAATAATCCTTTAAGAACCTCACTATTTGTTATGGATCTTACCTTTTCCATTTTAAACACAATAAAACTACATGAATATGGGAATTTTAATACATATAATGATAACATTCATTGATCAAATCTCTTTCCTCCTTTGTGTTATTATGAGTGGACATTGATGACATAGAGTGTTCTCAGAGCTATTCTGTTGATCTCTAAGCTAGCCCATGTTTTATGTTTGAATAAAAAGGTAGGTAGGTCTCCACTCTCATTCAATGATTATTACCAAAGTATGAAATCAAGACATTAATTGTATCAGGAAGAGGATGGAAACCAACTCCTACAATGAACACCACTGATAGGGAGGAATACAATTTTATTATATATGAATAAGAGATTGATGGTCATACAAAATGGGACAATGTAAAGGTCCAAAATAATCAAAATACAACCAATATGTAATTGTTGCAATTATTGGTAACATTCTCTAATGAAATTGGTACAATATCTCAAGTACATTAAACAAAATTCCCGATTTTCACAAACAAATATTCCAAAACATATAATTTGAAGTAACAATCAATTATATTGATTGTCATTCATCACTTGAACTTCTATCATTGCTTAATTTGCATGAATTCCTAATTTTTTCATCATTTGTAGGCAATATTTTATTTTGGTTATTTAACCTATTGTTTTCTTGATCAACTTGTTTGTTATGTTCATCCTCTTCACGTTCCATCTACAAAAATATAAATAGTGTAATAAGTATATCTACATTTATATATATAGTAGAATATACATGATTTCATAAATAAAAAATGTACCATAGAAGTGATTATTTCATAAACAATACATATTCTTTCAAATCTATGCCGCATGTTGTCTCTCAAAATCTCTTATGGTGGATACACTCCAATACCTAGTTTCCTACATGTTTAATACGCAATGACAAAACATAGTTGATATAATTAATATAAAGGTTTATTGTTGTTCCATTAATTATAAAATTAGGGAAGTTAAACTCCATAGCTACTTACAAATTGTAAAATTAAACCTTGATAATTGAACATATACTCACAACTCATACTTAACACAATGCAGATAAATTGTTCAGTTGGATCTTCTTTGTATGTTAGCACCTATTAGAAGATATCCATGGACGAGCGTAAATTAATTATTTAAATATGAATATCACAAAAAATATGAAATATTAAGCAAGGATGAAAATTGAAGTACTCACAAACTCTATGATCAACCCTTTTCTTCCTTGTCGTCCTTTCTTACGTGCTAAACGGGTTCCATTTTTTTCTTTTCTACAAAAAAGCAATTGAAAATTATTATTTCATGGGATAATTAAATTTAATGTACATAAAATAATAAGTTAGTAATTACATACCTATGATGCACATTGTTTTTGGGATGTATCCTTTTGTTACATGTTAAAATGTCACACCCTAAGTGTCACAAGTGTCGCAAAGTGACGTATGTACCTTTTTAAGTTTCACATGCACTGTCTCAAGTGTTGTATGCACCTTACCTAGTGTCTAATTAACTTTTATAAGTGTCACAACCCATTAAAACCATGAAATACATTTGTGACAATCCGTAAGTCAGTTTGGAAGAGAAAACCAATCATTTGGGGTTTGAAACCATACCCTTTTCTTCGAAAAATTAACCATTTTTGGGAATTTTAGAAGGGTGGCACTCCCAAATGAATGTTGAGGGAGAAAAAACACTCCCCCTACCATTTTAAGGGGGTGAAAATGGCGCTCTATCTCTCATTGGGGGGGCACCAGTCTTGTTAGAAGAAAATATGAGATCTTCCACCTTTTTCTAAGGGCCAAATATTAAGGGATGAGGTTGGTTGTGCTCGAATCCTATACTATGGTTCTATATTAGGATCAAATACAAACTTAGGGAGTCATATAATAAACCATATCCCTCATTAAATCATGGTGGTTGTGCCTCTTAAGCCTATATATTGAAGGTATTTCCAAGGTGAAGGGGGGAAGAATTCAGATGTCATACCTTTGATCGTAGGAGAAGCATAAACATTTTGATTTCACGGTTTTCATGCAAGAGTTGGACAAGGATAGTTTGGATAGGGTACTGCAACATCAAACATTATTTTTAAGACCTTGTAACTTGGCTTTCCAATTAATATTAACTTGGCCTATTCCCTTCAAGTTCATGTGTTCTCCATTTGCTTGTCTATTGTCATTTCAGTCTTCATAGATAGATCTTATTTTTTTAATAATATAGAGTGGGAGGAAGAGTTCCTTTTCTAGTATTTGTAGGAATTCAATTGTGTTGAGGATCTTGGAGATCAAGCCTAAGGATTGGAGCAGCGAGGACAAACATAACAAAATGTTATGCCACATTCTTCTTCTCTCTTATTTGATTGATTGAGTTATATCTATAGGGAAAGGAATAACCACTTGTTCACTTATATATTTGGACCAAAGATAGGGGTCTTGGTCCAAAAGGGATCTGATCCTGTCTGCAGGGTAAGATTTCTCACAATAGAAAAATGGTAACGCCATTGGGGAAGCATTTTGACTAGTATTTCCTTTGCTTCGTCTTGAATCCTTGCTTGTGATTAGAAATTAATTGTTTGATGCTTCATTTTTATATTCTTCCCCTTGAATCTTATCTATTGGAGAGTTTACAGAGACATTGACTAAGCCTTTGTTGACTTTTAGCTGTTGGAATCCATTTTTTAGCTTTTTCAGAAATCAACACTCCCATGCAGTTCACACCAGAGCACCACTAGCTGAATGGAGCTCTCCCTAAGCCTCCTAGTGGGTGCCACAATTCCCTGTTCCTTCAATAATAGGGACATAGGTATCCACTTTTAGGTGTTTTGTGAGTTGTTTCCTTGCTTTTCTCATTTTTCTTTTGAGAGGCTTTTATCCCAGAGTCTCATGATCTATCTATGACTTTGTTTGGCTTGTGAATTTGAAATTTATTACTCATTTAATATACTTCTTTGAGTTTGAAAATATCTCATACTTGTGGTCCCCTTGGGTTAATAATATCCCTTGGTTCATCCTTCCTTTCAGTTCTCTAATCTTTGTCTCACAAATTCATATTGCTTTACTGTTTAGGAGTTTTCATCAACTAGGGTTTGCAAAGGTTGTTTGGTTTTGAGTATTTTTTGTCTTCATTGAAACATATCACTTTCTGGCGATTATGACTTTCTTATTAACCGCAACCCAACCTTCAATTTTGTTTCTTTCTGCTTGTGTTTTCAATATTTTCATGAGTGCTTGTCTTCTTTATCTTTTGCATCTTCAAGTCCTTGATTGAACAAGTTATCTCACACTTTGTTTCTTTCAATTCTCATCATTTTTAGAGTGTTCTTTTATTTATTTATTTATTTTCTCATACTTCTTTGTGTCAAACATAGATCTCTTTCACTTGAAATATTAGAAGTAGAAAAGTTTCCATAGCTCACTGCATACATAATCAAACAAAGAAATATTTGCATTATTTAGGAAATTAGTTTTGGTATACATTTGGAAAAGAGCTAGTTTTTCATGTGCATTTTGGTTTTTGGAAACATTTCTTGGTAGTGTGGCATCATCTTGATCGTAGAAATTGAAATTTTCATCATTTTGAGTACTTGCTTGTATTAATAAGAATATTACGCTTCTCCTTCTCATACATATAATTCATTGAAATGAATGAATTGCATATCATTCCTTTGAATTATATTAGATTAAAGTCTCTCACACATCATTAGTTTCATATCCATAAAACTATTGAGTAAAATCCATTAAAATCAACCACGCGCTAATAAAATAAACTAGAACATTTTTTGGTTTTAGCACACCAACAATAGCATAAGATTAGGGTCTTTGGAATAAGAAAAGTGAGTAAATTTTCCAAGACTACTAATCATACTGTAGAGCACTAAAAAGTGAACAAATCCAACTTTCATATAATAATTATCAGGAACCCCCTCTCACATAGGGTCTAAACACGAGGTCATGTGCAGAAGAGCAACAAAGATTAAGCCTCCAAATATTAACCAATCGTATCAGAAAGATCGTATACTGGGGTTTCTTCCTAAAGTGTCACTAACTCATTTTGTCTTGGTACTTCGTGAACTATGAATCCATTCGGGGTCCTCTATAGTCTACTATTACACTTGTCCTCAATCCTCCAAAATAATTTTAGAGTTTTATATCCTACCCGTACATTCGGTCCCAAATGTCAAATGTACCCACCCAGAGGCTGACTGGGAGTTGGTAACCTTAGTGAAATTTCCTAGGTATATATAGAGGTGACTTTGGGGGGATTCCCACAATACCTAGGGTAGATGTCATATCACACTCTTAGTACCCTTAGAGGGTGACCCCACAAAAGCGAGAGTTACTTGCACTGAGAAGGGATGTTACGTGGAGGTCAGGATAACTACTTCTCATATCTTCATTGACGATTTGATATCCCATCTTCAGAAGATCCTTCATCTATTGTTTCTTGGTTAATTTATTTTAGTTTTTTTAGGGGTGTGTTTCTTTTATTTTCGTAGTTGGCCTTAGGATTAAAGATCTCATAGTATACAAAGTATAGATTATGAAGTTTAGGAACATCAACCCAATGTTTCTTACGAAGGAATGATCAAATATAAAACTTTTAAGACTGAGAGCATAGCTCTTGGAAGTGGTCAACATGTTGAAGAATCAGTCACAACCTTCGTAGAGAGACTTGTGTCTTACATAAATCCTCATTTCACTGATACACTCAACCAACCAGACATTGATCCACCATTCCTGAGATATTTTGATGCATATTCTTATTACAATTTACCTCCTAGTTCATCCACTACACAATCTTTTGACATGAATCCATCATCTTTTGGTTTTCCTAAAGGACTTGGGAATTTATATTTTTCCAAAAATCTTGTAGTTGATATTGCTAGTGATTCTTCTTTACTAGAAAAATCGATGACCCAGGTATCCTCCAATCAAACACTTGCACATGCATCTCCTTTCTCACATGAGTCGGGAAATATTCATGCTTCACTATTTCCAGACATGCACACACCAAGTGATTTACTTGGTTGTACCATTGGTCAGATGGTCAGAAGTTAATTCATTCACACAACCATGGTTACATAAGATAATTATATTCCATCTCAACCATCACACATTAGTACACCCTACATTGGATGTCAATATTAAATGGGAGGCCAACCTTTAGCTAGGGGAAAACCTTCAGCTGGAGGGAAATTTTACGCTAGGGGGAAACCTACGTGGTTAGAACATCATCAAGCCTAGGATAAAAATGCTCTTTCAAGTCCTTCTACCCTATTACAACTGACATGTATACTAGACAACCATTTCCTAGAGTTTCTAACCCTTTTTGGGGTCAACCTAATATGGTGGGAATTCTTTTTCAAGGAACTTTTCCCTCTCAATCTGTAAACCCCACAATTCCAATGCAACATCCCCTTTAGAAATAGTACATGGTAGGTCCATCCGACCAACCGCAATATATGGGAGGGAAATCAATTTAATATTAATATGTAGGAGTTCCATCTCTTCAGTCACAATACATTGGTGGAAAATAATTACAACCATGTTACATGGGTGGACAACCCAGGAAAGAACTATACATGGGAGGACCATCTAGTTTTTCCATCTCACCGCAAACTGGATATGGTCCTACTCATTCTCCCATGACACATGGTTACTACTATTATCTTCACTCTAACCAACATTTAATAGACATATTCCATTATTGGCTATGTTATATCTATTAGGTCTGTCACATTTGACAAATGATCCCATTTAGCATGCCCCATTTTGGCCTACCATCCCTGCCAAATTAGCGTTCGACATATCGAAATTTGATGGAAAACCTTGGGAAGATACTAACAATCATGTTGTTACTTTCCATTTATGGTGTTTTTCAAACTCTTTGATGGATGATTCCATTCATCTGATACTTTTTCAAAGAATAATTATAGGTGAAGGAGTGAAATGGTATATTGAGTTGTCGGGTAAATCCTTTGTTGACTATAATTCTCTTTCCATGGATTTCCTGACACATTTTTAGTTTCCTATATGGTATGATACTAGTATATAACTTTTTACCTCACTCCGAAAATCCTCTTCCACCCACGTATATGTTCATATTCATGAGTGGAGATGGTGGAGACGATTGATTAAAGTAAAGCTCCAATTCTGGACCAACTCCTCGTAGTTTGGTTTACAAAGTCGCTCTTGCCTCCCACATCCTGCAATTTTTCTATGGGAAATATTTTTTCTAAGGAGAAACCTATCAGCCATGTGTATTATTTGGACTTGGTATATTCCCAGTCTGACACACTTTATGATTTGATCCCTCATGCTCCTCTCTTGTTGAATGGTATGACAAGACCTATCTTGGAACCAAGTTCCATTTTAGACACTAAAAATGCTTTTGCTTCTGCTCAAAACCTAGAGGTGAATGCAGTCCAATCCATTTCATCTCAACAAACAGGATGTAAGAAGAAAAACAAGGGTAAATCCAAGAAATATTCTGACCAACAGGATACTACAAAGTCTTCTAATACTCAACCGAATAGGAAATATATGTTTCCTTTCCTAATTTGTGAGGAAGAAAACTACATGAAAGACTACCCTCATTGTGAGGAAGTCACTAAATTTATGTAGGGAACCTCCCAACTAATTCAAAAACAACATATGGTTGCACAAAATCCCACACCTCTACAAGGGGTAAATGCAGGTCATTCCCACCACGGGGATGCTTCCTTGAGTGCCTCTAAGGTGTACATGTTTAAGGCGATTAATGTAATGAATTGAGAAAATACTTATGAAATTACTCCAAGTGATCATGCTAATGGAAAGGTTATTGATCAACCCTACACATCCACTCCTTGTCCATCTTCTAATCATCTTCTAATTGAGAATCCAATTTGTGACACAGTGTTGCGCCCACCCAAAAGTGAAATTAAAAAAGAGACATTTAATATAAGTTCCCACACCACCCAAAACTATAATATTGTTGAACGTTTTGTGCAAGTTCCTTGTGCTATGTTACCCATTGAAGTTCTACAAAATTGTCCAAGTCAACGTAGAACCCTGTTGCCATCCATTGGAGCTATGGATTCATAAGAGTCACATATGATTATGTTTAATATAGATTATTTTGAGGAGAAGCTCTTGCACCACCTATTGCACTATTTTGGATGAGGGAGCCTCCACCTGTGTCATATATTTTCCTTTTTGGAGATCCCTTGGTTCTTCTAAACTTACCTCATCTCCTACCACCCTAAAATCATTTGATGGATGTGGTTTCCAACCTCACAGACTCTTGCAATGTTTCATTGTGACATTGTAGGGTTAAATGTTTTGGTCAATATCGAAGTAGTTGATGCATCCCTAGATTACAATTTGTTACTTGGTCATAGTTGGTTCTATACGATGACTTCCATCATATCTTCAATGTTTCATATTTTACAATTTCCACATCAAGGAAAAATTGTCAATGTTGACCAACTTGACTATAAAACACAATATCTCCATAATGTTGCAATGAATAATGTCCCTTTTCTAGGACAGTCTAGTCTTGAGAGTGTAGGAGTAGGTCTCCTTAAGGATTCCTCACTCATGGGGTTTTTTCCTTTACCTTCTCCTTCCACTCCACATGTTTCCATGTTAAATATGATTTTGAATAAGGTGCAACAATCCCTAGAATCACTTGATACTTTGGTAGTATATGGTAATAACAGGCATAATTATTTTCCTGTTTCAAGCTCATTAAAAAATGAAACATACATGTAAGAGCATAGTTCATTGTCACTGTCAATCTTGGTAAAAAATGAAACATACCACCCTCCTGATGCAGGAGCATCACCATCAACGTTAAAAGAGGCCAAGTGGAGGACAACTCAACATCTAGTGCACACATTCAAACTATTTTGGATAACATGCATTGCGTGTCATTTTACTATTTTGAATGTATTAAAATTAAATACCCTTGAATGTTTTGAGGCTTGAGGCATTGTATGAGATCGCAAAATATTGTAATCATATTAATTAGTTGTAGAATTGTACACATATTGAGCATCGACTCATATCTGGGTTGTAAATTGCATTTATTGTAATAGACTTAGTAGGAGAATTTTTTAATTGTGATATGAAAGCACTAGAATAGTTGGAAGGTTCGAGAAGCCCCTACATTTATAACTATGTGTAATCTATGCCCAAATGAGTTTGTTGAAAAGTTGTTGAATATTGCATTTTGCTGCTGAAGCCTATTGAAGAGAAGTTATAGGAGAGTTGTAGGGAAGAAGCTGAGAGTTGTAAGAACCTGTTTAAATATTTTTTGAATGTATATAATAAAGGATAATTTCTTTTAGATCTCTACATATGCTTACCTTTGATTAACTAGGTAATGTTGTATTATTTTCTTTCTGTGTTTTATATGCCTATGTGTGCATTTTATGGTTAAATGAAAGAACCTTTGATGTTTCAATTGTTTCTCTTTTGAAACTTTGGTGCAAGGAGTGCATAGTGGCCACATAAGGACTGCGGAGGCAGAGTCATTCAGATTCACCTCATAAGAAGAGATAGCATGAAACTTCGAGAGTGATAGCAAGGAGTGCACATACACTCGTTTGGGTATAGAATATCATAGAAGACACGTGCAAGTTGTTCATAGGGACAACACTTAGTCAAGTTTTGAAAGGGTATCAAGGAAGATGAGCACAAGGAGTGAAAGAGAGGAATTTCTAAAAATCTTCAAGTTTCAAGTTTCAGTGAAGCACAAGGCATGCATCGGAGGTCTAAATCACTTTGAGTGATAAAGCTAAGGAGGGATAGAGAACATAATCCTTTGGAGGAATAACCCTTTTATTTTTAGGTTCAAGTGGACAAGATCCACTCGAGGAGGAGTTAGATATTTCTTAGTTGTCAGATATGGGGAAGTAGTGCCAGTGATAACCCTTGAAGTTCTTTGGACTTCGTTTATTCAAAAGTTTTCAAGGGTGCGTTATGGAGGAGACAAGTTTCATGAAGTCCCAGGATCTAGAGTGAACCTGGACCATCCATTAGTGAGGACACATGTCCATAGATCCAGCATGGTTCAAAATTATAGCTATTCGACAAGTTTTAAGTGTGGAAGTGGGAGCATGAGAATTCCTCGAATCTCCCAAGCCGGAGTGGATCCTAACCATTAGAGTTAGAGCCACGTGTCAGCATATCTCGTAGTTTAGAGATCTAGCACTCTAGATAAAATTGAGTGTAATTTTTCTTGGTTCGATAACTCCTGAAGGCCCGAAGGTTGCAATAGATATCGATCATCCATTTAGGAGGATAGGTGGATCGTTGATTGCAACCCTTCGCAAGTTTTCTAGTTTGACACTTCATAAGATTTTAGGCATTGTGTTGTGAACAACTCCAAAGTCTAGAACGTGGAGTAAATGGGGACCTTTGATTTGAGGTAAGTGTTAGTCATCTAATATTCTAGTTCAGAGTTTGTCACTCTGGAATTATTATGTGTTGGAGTGGGTAAACTCCCCGAAGTCTGGAGTCCCGAAGTCTCTTTGAAGTCGTAGATTTTCGCACACGTTAAGGGTCATTGATCATCTTCATCATTCAGTTGTTCATGACTTCGACATTCAGGAGGATTGTAAGGTGTTGGTGATAGAAATCCCAAAGCCCAGAGCTCTAAAGCCCCGAATTGTGCCTCCTTTTGAAATTTATCCCACATTTTTTTTCTGAGGTCATGTGGATTTATCCGCTTACGTAAATAGACCCTCGTAGACTTGAAATTGTGCACATGGAAGGAGAAATGGCCTATGGTAGATTATTTTTAGGGTTTAACAAGAGCCTAAGAGATAATTCATCTCCATACTATGAACGATCCCAGACCGGGAGGTCATGTGAGCCCCAGGAGGTGGTGGGGGATTTCATCAAGTGGTATCAAAGCCTGAATTAATGTATGTGTGAAAGGAAATTTGAAGTCATGCCGCCAAGAAGACATAGAGAGAGACCTATAGTCAATGCATCCTTGGGAGAGGAAATGAGACAATTTTTTGTGAGGTTGGACGCCATGGAGGAAACATAAATAAGATAACCTGATGTTGGTGATGTCAGTGAATCTAAAAATGAAGATGTAGAAGTAGAAGAAGTTGTAGGAGAACAAGCAGTAGAGGAGTGACTACTGAGAGTTGTTTTCAAGTTGGGAACAAGAGGGAAAATAAAAGTCCTAATGTATGAAGGTAACTTAAATGTGGAAGAACTGTTTGACTGTATAAGTAATTTAGATAAGTAATTTGACTATGAGGATATTGATGGTGAGAAGAAGGTGAAGCATGTTGTGACCAGATTGAAAGGACATGTAGTGTTATGGTGGACAAACTGCAAGTTGACAGAAGGTGCAAAGGTAAGTCTAAAATCAAGAACTGGGATAGGATGGTAGCTAAGTTGAAGTCTAAGTTCATACCCAAGTATTATCAAATAAATTTGTTCATAAATATGCATAATCTGAGAAACAAAGGCTTGTCGGTGAAAGAGTACACCGAATATTTTTACAAGTTGAACATAAGAGGAGGGAATAGAGGAAATGATGAAGAGAAAGTTGTCAGGTACATTAATGATCTGAGATATGAAATACAAGATGATATTAGTATGATGACAATGATAACTATGGAAGATTTGTATCAGGTATCCCTAAAGGAAGAGGAAAACTTAGCTAGGAAACAGAGTCAAAGGAACAGAGGAAAAATTTCTAACAGAGGTAGAGGCATTGTCAGAGAAAAGTTCCAAAATCCCAAAGAACAAGATGGAAGATATCATAGTTATAAAGAGAGAGGAGGAAGTTCTACAAGAGGACACTATGGAGGAAGAAACTATTTTCACAAAGGAAGAGGAAGAGACAGAGAATGATAAGTGAAGTGTTATTCCTGTGGAAACATAGGACACATGTCCCTGGAATGTACCGAGAGGAAGAATGAAGGAACTATAGAATATCACATTTATGATTTGCAGAAGAGGAATGTGGAGACAAATACAAATTCATAATCATATGAAGAAGGAATATCACTTATGATGAGGAAAGTACTCATAAAACCAAAAAAAGAGGTAAGATAACTAGTCCATAGGAACACTTTGTTCAGAACTGCTTGCAAGACCAAAGATAGGGTATGAAAGGTGATCATAGATAGTGGAAATACTGATAACTTTGTATCCATGAAAATGGTGGAAAAGATAAATATGGAGATGACTGCACATCCAAATCCATACAAGGTTTCATGGTTGCAGAAAGGACATAAATTCATGGTAAGTTGACAATGTAAAGTTGAGTTTAAGATAGGTTTTTATAGAGATGAAGTTATATGTGATGTCATACCTATGGATGTTTTTCGTGTTCTGCTGGGAAGATCATGGAAATATAATAGAAATGTCATACATGATGGGAGGAAGAACACTTATACCCTTGAGAAAAATGGGTGTAAGCATATGTTGTTGCCAATAAAAGATAAGGAGTCAAAGAAGAAGCTAGTTCTAGTATACTTCTCATGACTGGGAACGAACTCTTGAAAGAATTCAAGAATTAATAGGAAATGTAGTTTGTTGTTGTAGGTAAGACAAGATTCATTCTCACAAGAACTTCTATGAATGATTTTCCTGTAAACGTTCAAGAGTTATTAAATGCATTTGTTGATATTGTGGTGGATGAGTTACCTCACTCTTTACCGCCTATCATGAGCATTAGTCATCATATTGAACTTATTCTAGGAGCAAGTTTTCCAAACAAAGAAGCATATAGATTGACCCATCAAGAGAATGAAGAGCTCAAGAATCAAGTCCAAGAGTTTTTGGATAAAGGTTTTATTAGGGAAAGTCTGAGCCCGTGTTCCATACCAACTGTGTTGAGTCTAAAGAAGGATGGAAGTTGGAAAATGTGCACATATTCAAGAGCCATCAACAAGATAACCATCAGGTATATATTTTCTTTACCCATAATGGATGATTTAATGGATTTCTTGAGTGGAGATAGTTATTTTTCCAAGATATAATTGAAGATTGGTTATCATCAATTAAGGATGAGAGGGAGAGATGAATGGAAGACAACTTTCAACACAAATGAAGGATTATATGAGTGGATTGTTATGTCATTTGGCTTAACAAATGCACCGAGTATGTTTATGATCTTGATGAATGAAGTACTCAAAGACTTTATTGGTAAGTTTTTGATTGTTTATTTAGATGACATCCTAATATTCAGTAAGACTACAGAGGAACATTTGAGACATTTGAAGATGGTGTTGAGAAGGTTACAGTAGGAGAAGTTGTTAGCGAATTTGAAGAAGTGTTCTTTTATGAAATTTTTTTTTGTGTATTTGGGGTTAGTAATATCTTCAAATCAATTGAATATGGATTTAGAGAAGGTGAGGGGAATAAGAAATTGGCCTTCTCTAAGAAGTGTGTTTGAAGTAAGAAGTTATCATGGGTTGAAATTTTTTTATAGGAAATTCATCAAGAATTTTAGTAGTATTTGTGCACCTATACTAGACACCATAAAGAAAGAGCATAAATATTTTAATTGGACATAAGAGGATGAGAAGGTATTCAAAGTGTTAAAAGAAATGATAACAAAAAACCTATTCTAGTTCTACCATATTTTAAGAATATTTTTTAGGTTAAATGTGATGCTAGTGGAGTAGCCATTGGCACATTTTTAAGTCAAGACGATAAGCCTATTTCTTATTTCAGTGAGAAGACAAATTATGTTAAGATGAAGTATTCCACATATCACAAGGATTTTATGTTGTAATACAAGACTTGAAAAAATGGAGACATTATTGTGACATACTCCTCGTTACGACAACAATTCTTTAAAAGGTGCAATTTTTTTTTTGTTTAAGGTGTGTGCGCACGTGTAAAAAGGAACAGACACACTTGACTCTACGTCGCCACCCGAATACTAACAAGACACAACCACGATGATCACAACAAGAATAAATAAGGTGCACAACAAGTAACTACAAGCATTAAACGACCATAGACATAAGGCGCACAACAAGTAACTGCAAGCATTAAACGACATACTGTGTTATGTATAGTACAAACACAAATGGAAGAATCTATAGTAGTAGATTTTACTATTTCTGCACAGGAAAGCAGGGCGTTTAATCTTAGTTCTCTGCTCTGGAGAGAGAGAATGTCAGATAGGCTCCTGGCCGACTGCTTAGGCAGAAACTAGTAATCTTTGTCAGGAGGTTGTAGTGGTGGGAACTATGCCTTTAAAGAGCCCGAGACTACTGATACGACCTTAGAGGTGTGTCGCAAGAGTGGAAACCCTGCCTTTAAAGGGCCCGAGACTCTTGATACGACACTGAATTCTTTACACAAAAATAATCACACACACAGACTTATATACAGAGCAAGTAGTTTTATCAAATCGAAGAGTCTGATATCATACAACTATGAGTTTGGACAATTCCAATTATAGTACTAACCCTGAAATTAATTAACAATCTCAATACATCCTATATGTCACATATACCATAAAATTACAATAACATTATCTTAACAACCTCATATCTTATGTTATAATAACCTTGCAACTAAAACATCAATCACATTACTCCTTATATGCTACCAATGCAATGAAGTTACAATAACTTTACCATAAAATAAATCAACATTACATTTATATTACCATAAGCTTGCCAATGAATTAATAATAAAAAGAAATCATTACCGTAGCATTTAACATGAAGCATTACAATACATGATTCTTCCATTGCGCGCAAGTCTCATTCATCAGGCAACATGTCATTCAATTCTTAAATAATCATGGGCGCGAGAATAAGTAAGTTTAAGCCATCATTAGAAATAACTTTATAAAAACTAAATACCTAGATCCACCATCTACTACATAAATCCTCAATGCGTAAAAACTAAATCTATGTCAATCATTCACTACATACTAACCACTGCTCAAGTAGCGATAACTAAAACCATCGGTATTGCATCCATAAGGCCATAAGGTGTCATATAAAACAACACTAAATATAAATCAATAAGCCAGTCGAAACTTTTCCAAGGTTAACATGTAAGTAACATCAACAATTTCCACTGACTCCACTAGATATACTCTAGCATGCAAAGTTTTTTTTTTTACACATCTATCAAATTTGTATTTACGGAATGACAAATAAATTTGCAGTGCCCAATTTAGTTTTCATAATACTATAAATCATACGACGAACAAGGAAATTCAAATCTAAATTCAACTAACACACAACAATCATAACGATTTCAACTTGGATTAGTAGAAATTTGATAGTGGATCATAAGAAATTAAATATTTAAATAAAACAATGCATTTTTGTTGTGACTACTTATGCAATGATTCAATAATACAAATCCAAATGGTATAATAGTTTGGATGAGACTTATCAAATTCAACTCCGGATTTTCCAAACTTCATTGACGGTAGATTTTAAATATCATACGAAAATCTAAACTTAAGAATTGAAAAAATTGACAGCAAACAATGAATAACAGAAAGCAGGGTCTCTACATTTTGATTAGCAACAAATCATAGAAAATTATAATATCCGACTTTGCAAAAATATAAGGCAACCGATAAGTAAACTTCTGATCTCTAAATTTATAAACAAATTTGGCAGCAAACACTTGAATTTTCTGAATTCTGGGTTGTAATTTAAAATGGCAGTGAATGCATAAATTTTCTGAATTCTGAGCTGTAAATTGAAATGGCAGCGAATACATAAATTCTCTGAATTCTGAGTTGTAATTTAAAATGGCAGCCAACTATTAAATTCTAATTTCTGCTCGGAAAATGAAATTGCTCTTAACAATAAAGTCGATTGCCCATATGCCAAGATTGAATTCTCAGATCTAATTTACAAAAACAAAATGCCCATACAACTATTGCCTGAACGAATTCTTAGATCTAATTTTACAAAAACGAAATTGCCCATACCACTATTGCCAGAAACAATGTACAGGAACAATTTCCAAACAAAATTGCCAGAATGGATTTCCAGAAGGAAAACAAAAATATAAAAGGCATACAATCACTCCAACTTATAAATGGAAGCCAACGGACGAGGTGACAAAGCACCCAGTCATATAAAAACGCCCACAGCCATATAAAAACGCCCACATTAATTAAAAATGCCTACTGTAATACATAAACGCCCACAGTGATATAAAATTCCCACGGTAATATATAAAATGCCCACAGTCATATAAAAATGCCCCCATTTATATAAAAACGCTCACTGTAGAGTATACACACCCACAGTGATATAAAATGCCCACGGTGATATATAAAATGCCCACAGTCATATAAAAACACCCCCGTTTATATAAAAACACCCAGTGTAGAGTATAAACGCCCACAGTGAAATAAAATGCCCATGGTGATATATAAAATGCCCACAGTCATATAAAAATGCCCCTATTTATATAAAAATGCCCATTGTAGAGTATACACGCCCACAGTGATATAAAATGCCCACGGTGATATATAAAATGCCCACAGTCATATAAAAATGCCCCCATTTATACAAAAACACCCACTGTAGAGTATAAACGCCCACAATGAAATAAAATGCCCACGATGATATATAAAATGCCCACAGTCATATAAAAATGCCCCCATTTATATAAAAATGCCCATTGTAGAGTATAAATGCCCACAGTGAAATAAAATGCCCACGGTAATATAGAAAATGCCCACATCAAAGGTAAAAATGCCCACTGGGATATTTAAATGACCACAGAAATGTAAATACACCCACAGAAGTGTAAAAACGCCCACGGAAATGTAAAAACACAGACAACAAACGCAAGGCACAGTGGGAGATCGCACAGATCCAAGGAAGGTCGACAATGTCGAGATCATAAAATTCTTTTATCTAAAACTGACATGCAACAGCAGAGTAAGAAGTAATATTTTTATAACTGTCCCACAATTACAATCGCCGAAGAGAAAGGCAAGAAACCAATTAATCCAACAAGAACCCAAGCTGTTTGAAGTTAAGTATTTTTCATCTCACAATGCCAATACAAAATGCTAATAAAAATAAGAGAGGGCTAAGGTCCTAATACCTTCTATCATGCAAATGAAAAACATATTGTTGCCTTAACTCCTGCCTCGAATGATGACCCCACGCTCCGTGCCGCTCCTGCTCCGCGCCGCTCCCGCTCACCGACCGTAGAGACTACACCGGTACCTCCCAGCCAATCGCTAGGGGTACTCTGCTTCCCCCTTAGCCCCCCGAGCCGCAAAGGGGCCACACACAATCCATATGGTTCATCTAGCTTCCCAGCTCACCTCGCAAGGCCGAGCTACCACTCCTATCCAAGATGGAAAATCCCAACTCTCCACAAGTAATCAGTCAAGTCACAATTCCGGTAGCGTAATGTTACGCTAACAGTCGATCCCCTTTCTTCCTCATCTTCCCTTTCTTTTATAAAGTTTTTCCAACCTCCAACTTTCCCTAAATCACATTTTAATTAAGTTTTAATAAAAATATTCTAAATATTCTCCTTTGCACAAGTGTCGTCCATCCCCCTCTTTCCTCAAATAATTATTTTCTTTAAATTATTAAATTACTCATTTCCCTCACCCACCTAGAGTTGCTCCTAAATTTCCTCCTAGGTGTTCCTAGATCCCCTTACATGTTTGAAATAATTTCCCTAAAAATGAAGTTGCTAAATTAGCTCAAATTAGAAGGTTCTTAATTGCAGATTCCTTACTATGTTGACCTCGCTTTTTACCATAAGTTCCCAACTTTCCTTTATTATGTTTCCTCCATTACTTAGTTTCCTAATTCTTATTATTCCCTTCTTTCCCCTTTTTAAATAAAGCCAAAATGGCAGTTGCACGTTTTATTCTTTTCCTTTTATTATTAATTTAAATTCTTTTCACACTTTCACAATTTAAATAATTTATTTCTTCTTTACAATTTAAAACCATGGATTTTAATTAAATTATTACTCTCTTCATTTTACCCCAAAAATTTATGAAGACTAAAACTATTACTTAAGTGGGTTTTAGTTTATATCTTTATTTTTATTTTTATAGAGTCTTTTTCTTAAGGCTAATCAAAATTTTACCCTAGAGAAGTTTTAGACTTAGGTTTAGATTCTGAACTGGGCGACAATTATTTAGGGAAGTCGTTTTAAGAATTTCTTAAGGTGTTAAATGTCTTAGGGCCATCTAGGTTTGTTCCTTCCTCAACATCAATGTGACGTGCCCTTCAGGACACACCACGTGCTCCAAGGGTCCCACTCGCCCCAGTTGTTTCTCTTGCACGACATGCCCTTCAGAATGCACCACATGCTCCAAGGGTGCCACTCGCTAACTTGTGTTTCTTTCGTGCGACGTGCCCTTCAGGATGCACCACATGCTCCAAGGGTGCCACTTGCCGACTTGTGTTTCTTTTGCACGATGTGCCCTTCAGGATGCACCATGTGCTCCAAGGGTGCCACTCGCCAACTTGACTAATTGGTAGACATCTATAACCCCTGGAGTCAATACTCCACCAGGTGAACTTGTGGGAGACTAAGGGCTCTAAGGAATAAGGCCCCCGCCTTATTGCGCACCCCTTAGAATCATCGTGAGCAACTGTTGCAGTCTACCCTCACGACATCGTGGATCCTCTCGAACTAGGTAATCATTAACCTACAGTTCGAGCCACGGCGGTAGTGCTAGTAGGCTGTGGCGGGGCTGTTGTCCACACCTCTCCCTCAACCTCTCTGGAAATCGTGTGTGACCCCTTTACTCCATATGTGAGTCTGGTCGGAAAGCTATTGTCAGCCTGCATCATCAACAATCGTGTCAGAACATGTCAACATCATATCATCAAATCAAGGAAATATCACGGTAAATAAATCAACCCAAATAGCACACTCCTTGACTCAATCCGGAGTCCAAGGGGTTCCACCGATGCCTCTGCATCCTCAAGGTCCAAAACCCTGCACACTCAATACAAATGAGACAATAGCACCTGTCTATGTCAAATAAGTAAAACATCATGTCATCTATCATAATGCATCATAATCAAGGATACATGTTTTAACGTCATAAAAATCCAGATCACTTGCGAGCAAGTGTCCTCAAAGAATAAGTTTTCTCAGTGCGCCAGAGCGAGATGTTACAATTATCTTATCCCAAAAGAGTTTGTTGTGTATACTGATAATCGGGCTTTGCAGTTTATAACCAGACAAGAGAAATTGAACAAGAGACATGCCAAATGGGTAGAATTCATGCAGAATTTTAATTTTTTTACTAAGCATATTAGTGGAAGCACTAAAAAAGATGCAAATGCTTTGAGCAGGAGATGTTTAACCTTGAAGGAATTTCAAGTGGAGACCTTAGTATTTGAACACCTGAAGGATATGT
Organism: Picea engelmannii; assembly: GCA_009831015.1. Taxonomy (NCBI): domain Eukaryota; kingdom Viridiplantae; phylum Streptophyta; class Pinopsida; order Pinales; family Pinaceae; genus Picea; species Picea engelmannii. The sequence continues at coordinate 1,008,536 of ML782357.1, read as the reverse complement.
ATCAAGAAGATCCCAATTTAAAGGAATACTATCAAGCATGTGAGAACCCTTTGCTAAGGGATATAAATCAATGGATGGAATATTTGATCTAGGACGAACTGTTGTTTAAAGGAAGTTAGTTGTGTATACCGAAATGATCAATGAGGGATAACTTGTTGAAGGAGAAGCATAGTGGAGGATTATATGGACACTTTGGCCATGTAAGACATATGTGTAATTGATTTCCTCATACTATTGGATAGGAATGACATCCGATGTAAATAAATTTTTAGAAAGATGCAGAATTTTCCAATATGCAAAAGGAAAGAAGAAGAAAACTGGATTGTATCAACCATTTCCTATTCCAGACAGGTCATGGGATTCCATAATCATGGATTTTTTGGGGGGATTTCCAACAACTTAGAGGGGGAATGATTCTATCTTTATGGTGGTTGAAATATTTTTTAATATGACACATTTCATATTGTGTCACAAAACCAGTGATGTTACTCACATAGCGAATTTATTTTTTAGGGAGATTGTGAGATTGCATGGGTTTCCAAGGAGCATAGTTTTAGACAACAATACTAAATTCGTGGGACACTTTTGGAGAACCTTGTGGAAGAAGATGGGGACAAGTTTTTCTTTTAGTTTATCATATCATCCTTAGACATAATGATAGACTAAGGTAGTGAATATAATCCTAGGGAATTTGTTAAGGAGTTTATTCACTTAACATAATAGTCAATGGGATCAAATTCTACCCCAAGAAGAGTTTGCATATAATGACTCACTGAATAGGAGTACTGGTAAGAGTCCATTCCAGATAGTATATGGGATGCACCCAAGAGGAATTTTATAATTAATAGATTTAGGGCAAGATGAGTTATGAAGTGCAGGAGCAGAGGAATTTGTTGTAGAAATGCATAAGTTGCACGATAAGATCAAGGGACAACAAAAAAATAGAAGCCAAAAGTATAAGAGCCAAATAGACCAGAAAAGGAGAGAGGTAAATTTCAAATTTGGAGATCAGGTCTTAGCACACACGAGGAAGGAAAAGATTCTGAAAGGGAAATATAACAAGTTGAAGATGAAAAATATAGGACCTTGTAAGATCCTCAGAAAATTTGTTGTGAATGCTTATGAGATTGAATTGCCAAAGGACATTGGAATATCACCCATATTCAATGTAACAGACTTATACTCTTATAGGATGGATGATACAAAAGGGATAGATGGACAAGATGAGATTCATTGAAATCGACAAATGCCCATAGCAGAGAAGCCAAAAATAGAGAAGATTTTAGATCAGAGGTTTCTAAGAAGATCCGGAGAAAAGATTATTATGAGTATTTGGTTAAGTAGAAATATCATCTAGTAGAATATTCCAATTGGATAATTAAGACTGATATCCAAAAGCATCGAGAGATAATGGAGTATCTCATGGATAGGAGTCCATGAATATTTTTTTCCTAAGGAGTATGATGCAGGAGCATCACCATAAATGTTCAAAGATTCCAAGTGGAGGAAAATGCAACATACAGAGGGCACATTCAAACTATTTTGGATCCCCAGGAGAGTGTGTCATTTTACTATTTTGAAAAATTTATTGGAATTAAATACCCTTTAATGTTTTGAGTCTTGAGCCATTGTATGAGATTACAGAAGATTGTAATAGTCTTAATTAGTTATAGGATTGTACAGATATTGGGCATTGGCTCATATCTGGGTTGTAAATGTAATTTATTGTAATAGGCTTAGTAGGAGAATGTTTTAATTGTGATATGAAATCACTATAGTAGTTAGAAGGAAGGATCGAGAAGCCCCTCCTTGTATAAGTATGTGTAATCTATTCCCAAATGAGGTTGTTGAAACATTGTTGAATATTGTATTTTGTTTTTTAATCTTGTTGAAGAGAATTTATAGGAGAGTTGTAGGGAAGAAGCTGAGAGTTGTAAGAACATGTGTAAATATTTTCTGAATGAATATAATAGAGGAGAATTGCTTTTAGATCTCTGCATATTCTTACCTTTGAGTAACTAGGTAATGTTGTATGATTTGATTTCTCTATTTTATATGCATGTGTGTGCATTTTATGGTTAAATGAATGAACCTGTGATGTTTCAATTGTTTCTCTTCTGAAACATTGGTCCAAGGAGCACACATTGGCCACTCAAGGAGTGTGGAGGCAGAGTTGTTTAGACTCACCTGCTCATAAAAGATAGTGTGAAACTTCAATAGTGAGTGAAATGAGTGCACTTATACTCGTTTGGGTATAAACTATAAGAGAAGACCAATGCAAGGTGTGTATAGGGCCAACACTTAGTCAAGTGTTGAAACAGTCTCAAGGAAGGCGAGTGCAATGAGTGTGCAGGACGATTTTCTAAAAATATTGAAGTTTAAAGTTGCAGTGAAGCACAAGGCATGCGCCAAAGGTATGAATCACTTCAAGTGATAAAGCTCAGGAGGGATAGTGAATCAAATCCTTTGGAGGAAGAAACCTTTTATTTTCAAGGTTGAGTGGATGTGATTTGCTCGAGGAGGAGTCATATCTTTCTTAGTTGTTAGATCTGGGGAAGTAGCATGGGTGATATCCATTGAATTCCTTTGGACTTCATGTATTCAAACATTTGTTAGGGTGTTTCATGGAAGAGACAAGTTTCTCGAAATCTTGGGATTAGGAGTGGACCTGGATCATCCATTAGTGAGGACATGTGTCCACAGATCCATCGTGGTTCTAAAGTATGACTATTCGACAGTTTTGAAGTGTGGAAGTGGGAGCACGAGAATTCTCTGAAGCTCTGAAGCTGGAGTGGATCCTAACCATTGGCATCAGAACCACGTGTCAAAAAATATCAGAGTCCATAGGTTTGGCACTTCGGAGGAAATTGAGTGTAAGTTTGCTTGGGTTGAGAAATCCTGAAGGCCTGAAGGTCAGAGTAGATCTCGATCAACCATTTATGAGGACCAGTGTACTATTTATCACAACCCTTCATGAGTTCACCAATTTGTCACTCTAGAAGATTTGAGGTATTGTGTTGTGAACAACTTTGAAGTATAGAGAGTGGAGTAAATGGGGACCATCGATATGAGGTAAGAGTTGGCCATCTGATCTGCAAGTTTGGAGTTCTACACTATGAAAGTATTGCATGTTGGAGCTGGCAAACTCCTTGTTGGCTTATTTGGGCTAACCCAACTTCTAACTACAATATTACCAACAACCCCTCTACCATCGACCCTTATGGATACCATAAGGAAACACAACAGACAAAGTGCACTGTGCAATCTCACCCAAGATGGATTCAATGGGTGGTTGCTGGACTCAAATGTCTACAACCAGAGGATGGGATGTGTTTCTCTCTCAGGGGAATTAGATTTATTCACTTGTTCACCCTCAAATACCCATTTATTAACCCTAACTGGATGTTAGTTTTTACCATTGACTCAACTACTCAAACATACTTCATTGACCATTATAATAACATATATTCATCTATTGTAACATAATATTCAGATCTGAATACTAACTATAACATTCATCCATTTAGTGTTGGTATACATAGTTCATCAGTTCATCCTTAGTGTGCAATATTATTCCATATATTATTTTAACATAATTATCATATAGCTTATTAACTCAAATATAACTGTAAGCAATGCAAAAGTTCATACACATGACACAGATATACCATGGTTCACCCCCCCTGGGCTATGTCCATAAAGTTTTTTCGCATTGGCTCCTTATTATTCTTCATGAAAAATCTAGTGCTACTCACTATACATTTATTCCTCCATTACAATAGATCTCTACAGATCGCAATAGTCCTCACAATGCAGAGAACATCTAACCAATCAAAAGGAAAACAATACCAACAAAAAAGACCGCCTTTTCATAGTCCTAATGCATTCTACTTATACAAAAAAATGGGACAAATCCCTTAAAAAAACCCTAACCCTAAGAGGATTAGTTTTTTCCACTTTCCAACTGCTCAATATTGGTTGGTCCACAATACAACCATTCTCCAAGTCGATGCTTGATCAATTTCCAATCGCTCTGCAATAGTTTTTCCACTTTGTAACTTCTTTTCTCGGTGTTGCTTTGATTCTTTCCCAAAATTGGCCTATACCAACAAGCCCCAACACTGACAGCATGACTTGTCCTGAGTCACTCACTAACTCCTGCATCATTCACCACCTGTGCCATTGCTTCGTACATCTATGTTGTTTGTTTTTATTTCTCTTGGGCCTGGTTTCTCTTTTCCACCATGGATTCTACCATATGCATGGTGACTAGAGGTCTCAACATTTATCCTCCCTCGAAGCCTATATTCTCTACCCTTGATTTTGTTGCGTCGATATCCATGACCACTTGTTCTGCCTTTTCCTTCAAGGGCTCCAATTGATGTTGTCTTGCAATTATTTGCACCTACACTCCTTTCTCCTCTTCTTGTAGGTTCATCATCTCTACCACAATATTTATTTTCTCGGGAAGTGGCATTGTCTTCTATCATTTTTTTAAATATTCCATTATTACATGCACTTTATCTTCTCTTCCTTGCAGATCTTTCAAGCTCCCATCTTCTGCGAGTTGTGTCCACAACTGGCCACTTCTTTCCAACAACTTTGTCATCTTATGTATTGTTTGTGTTATATTCTCTGTAGATGTTGTTTCATCTTTCTATCATTGTGCTCTAACTTCTGGAGGATTAGTGGGTACTGCATGCTCCTCCAGATCCTTTATTTGGACCTTGTATTGCTCCAAGGCCTACATTATTTTCCTCATCTTATCCTTAGAAGATACTTGCTTTTGACTCTGCGTTGTCCAGGATGGTTTGTAATACTGCACTGATGTACTTCTCCATCTCCTCTACCTTTTGTTTCTCTATCTTCTTTTCCTTCCCTTCTTGGTTGATTGCTTCCTTCAGTTTGATGTTCTCTTCCTGTGTTATTTGTAAGTTCATCGCATCAGTCCTTGTCATGGACTAAGTTTCTTGTGTGACACTAATCTGTAATTTATACAGTGCCTTCATCAGGATATTTGCAACACAAAGTTCAATGTCTTAATTTCCTTCAGGGGATTCTATGTTGCCTCCCTATTGATGAACAACATCTCATATGTTATGATAAAATTGGTGCTCCCCTACGCTCTGATTTTCATTGTTTATCCAGCAGGCATTCCTTCCCTAGTTTTCATTGGTTTATATTTTTGTGGTTTCTTTGTGCTTATCCTTAACTTCTCCAACACTATTTCCACTTGTTGTACTTGCTCAAAAATTGAAGCCTTGTTCTTCCCAAAGTTCTCCCAAACTTCCGATAGTCGATCCTCAATTGTTATGCATATTATCTCTACATCATATGTTGTCAATGATGTATGAGTTGTTGTTCTATGGGCCTTCTCCATATTTCTGGAGCCACTTTCTTGCTCCCCTTTCCTCTTCCTTTGGGAATCTAATGTCTCATATGTCTTTGGAATCTCTGTATCCATTCCTATCTCCTTCCCAATTGCTTTCTCCAAAGGTATATCATGTGTCTCCATCCTTTCTTCTCTTGTGCGCACATGTTCTCTTGTAACTCCTGGTGTCTATCCTGTGCGTGGTGGGCCTTGTGTTGAACCACCCTGTGTTATCTTCTATGTTTTGTGTTTCTTTTGAATTGGGATTCTTCCCCCCACTGTACCTTTTTTTTTATTCTTCATCTTGATGGCACCATTTCTTCCTATCTGTTGCACAAGGACTGTTATTCCTTCTGTCTGATTCTATCCTCATGGAACTTTCCTTGGAATTTTTGGCACCTTCCATTCATCAAGCCACTCCTATACCTCCATTTGTATATCCTTCTTCATCACAGAGTAGATAAATTGTATCCAATCCTTGGTTGGGTCCCTCTTCGCCTGCAAACACATGCTATGGCATGTTTCCTGAAAGTTGGAAAACTGTCCAAACTCCTGAACTATCTCAAGGGAAATCCTCCATGTGTCGTCTAAGTGGTTATGGGTCTCTGATAGGTATAGAGAGAATACATCACTATTCACTTTCTTCATCTTTGGGTCTATTTTTCTTATAAGAGAAGTGTAGCGGGTTGTGCCACACTTTCCTACTCTCTGAAGGAACATACTGTATGTTGGTTCTTGCCATCCTACAAGTGAAATGAGGATCAGTAACCATAAGTAGAGGAACTCAGAGCCCCAATCGTGTGTATCCTTACAGTCCTCCAAGAAGGAATTGAGTAAAAAAGGGTCCCAACTCATCGAGCTCCCCTTCACGCATTACGCCACAACAACTACCACTCCTTCTAGTACTTCTTCTTTCCTGCACTTGTGCATTAATTTGCACCCTAGCAGCCTTGTAGAAAATATTGTCATAGGATAATTTATGTCGTTGATCTTGATTCCCCTGTTTCCTCGATATGTGCCATATTTTTCCTTGATTTTTTTGGATATGGAATTTTCCTTGGTTTTATATTCCATATATTCCTCTGGATTCTCCCCATCCATGGTTATCCCAATGATTTTAGCTATTAAATCCACATTGATAAGCATTGACCTATCCATCCAAAAAATTACTCCATGCACCCTTGCTAGGATTTGTTTCACACATTGATTGATGTTTTTACTGCACCCAAAGTGCAGTATATCAAGCAAATTCATGATCCCTATGTTGTATATCCCCAGGATCAATTGCATAGGCTCCAACAATGGCACACCTAATGGGCTCTCTTCTATACTCTCCATGTGATTATGTTGTGCCAAATATGATAATTTTACTATGTCTTCTAGATCATGGTCTGACTACTTCATCGTGTTTACTCCTCCTAGGATCCTACCATCTCATCATCTTCTTTTACTCTATCTTGTATTTTTGGCATTACTGTTTCCAACTTCGCCTGTGTGCACGGTATGCCTTGCACACTGCATTCAGCTCAAGATTTCTTCTTTCCTTGCAGGGATGACGCCTCCACCTATGGTACACCCTTGTGCTCTGTTTCTTTCTCTTCTTCCATCTCTAAGCCTTGTTTCAGATATTGAACTTCCCAGGGTGTTTTAGATACACATTTTCATAGAGGATAACTAGATCTCCTTCCTTAAATATTGTCTTCTTTATGTGCCTATCATGTCAATATTTGTCTTTATCTTTTTGTACCTCGTGGTGAAATCCTACTAATTTGTTTTCTTCTTCCAACTCCATCTATTGATCCAATATTTCTTGCACAACAACTTCTTATATCATGTTGGTTATTGTTTCAATATCCATACTAGGTACTAAATAATCCAATGGAACCATTACTTCCTACCCATACACTAGTCAAAATCATGTATGTCCTATAATATTCTTGTATGTAGTCTTGTAATCACATAGAACTGATGATACCTTCAAATCCCAACCATACCTATTCACATTGCAAATATTTGTCAATGCATTTTCTAAAATCTTGTTAAAATATTCTACTATACCATTTTCTTGGGGATGGTAAGTTGTGCTCTTCTGATGATGTATCTCGAATTATTATGTCATAGCTTTGATTGTACTATTAATAAAATGACTTCCCTGATCACTCAAAAAAACTCTAGGACATCCAAATGTAGTCACCACGTTCTCAAAGAGAAATTGTGCTATAGTTTCTACGTTGCAATCCTTTACTGGGGTTGCTTCTGCTTACCTGGTTAAGTATTATATCACAATGATGATGTATCTGGCTCCTAGCCTCCTTGTTGGTGGGTTAATGGGTCCAATGAAATCCAAAACCCATTTATCAAACACACTTAAAGTTACTTGGGGAATAAGTGACATTTCATCCCTTCTAGATGTTTTTCCCATCCTCTGATAGAAATCATAGGTTTGACAGTATTCCTTTTCATCCTTATGTACTATAGACCACCATAATCCTGTGGGAAACACCTTCTGTGATGTAGGTTTTCCTTTATATTTCCCTCTAGCTATTCCTTCATGTGCTTCTGCTAACACCATGGATAATTCATGCTCCATCACACAGCTTCTCATAATTCCAGACGCACCTAACTTGTATAAATGACCTGCAACATGCACTACCAATTGTTTCTTCTGTGCAATAGTAAATTCCTTGGGAGCCATTCATGTGCTCAAAAATCCAACAATGTCATCAAAATAATCATCAACAATATGAAGATAAAATAATTTAACATCACAAAACTTTTCCTCCAAGTTCCTTGGATCCTCTCCATTAGTAATTCTTGATAGATAATATGGTCCTTCATTTAGCTTCCCTAGTTTTACTATGATTTCAAAATAATATTCCTGAAACAATAACAACCATCTATAGATCCTGCCCCCCAACACTAGCTTATTAACTAGGTACTTCAAGGTGGAATGATCTATAAACATATTAAAATGTTGACCCAATAAATAATTTCTGAACTTTTGTAAGGCATATACCATAGTTAGAACTTCCCTTTATGTAGTATTATAGTTCTTATTAGAATATGACAATTTTCTACTAGCAAAAGATACTGGGTGATCAATATCTCCTTCACCTGGTTGTGCCAAAACTACTCCAAGTGCAATGGATGAAGCATCTACATGAAAATGAAATTAGTTTTCCATTTTGGAAAGCTCATAATTGGTGTTGTCACCATCTTCTCTTTCAGTATGTCCAAGATCTCTTGGAATTCATCATTCCAATGAAACCTGATGTCTTTCTTTAGTAACTTCTCCATGGGCATAGTAATATTTGCATAGCCGTTTATGAATTTCCTGTAGTACCCTATGTGGACCAATCTTTCTCTCAACTGACACACTGACTTTGGTGGTGGTAAATTGACAATAGCAACAATCTTTGCAGGGTCTACTATTAGGACTTGTTTGCATACAATGTGTCCAAGTAGGATTCCAAACGATGTACTGAATAAACATTTATTAATGTTCAAGTAGATCTGACATTGCCTACATCTTTCTAACATTAACCTAAGAATTTCTATATGGTCTTTCAATAAACTGAATACTATCCAATCATCAAGATAAATTATAAATATTTATGTATAAAATCCTTGAATGCAACTACTACTACTCTAGAAAATATTCTTGGTGCATTCTTTAAACCAAATGGAATTATTATGTACTGATATGACCCCCACTCTGTTGCAAATGTATTTTTCTACTTATCCTTTGGAGAAATTCTGATCTGATGGTAATTTGAATATCCATATGTGAAGGAGTACACTTCCTATCCTACCACATTCTCTAACACCTCATGTGTAAATGGAGTAGGAAAAGCATCATGCATCATTTAACTTCCTCAGATCCACACATATCCTAATACATCCAATCTTCTTTTCCTGGACAACCATAGGAATGATCCACTCTGATTCTTCTATAGGATCTATGATTCCTAATTATATCATTATGTCAAGTTCTTCCTTAACCTTCTACTTATAGATGGGTTTTAATTTGTATGGTATCTGTCTAACTAGGTTTTCATCTAGTTTGAGGGGTATTTTCATTTCTCCAGGTTCTCCTGCTACCCCTTTCATCTCTAAAAATGTGTCTAGGAATAAATCACTATACTCACGTAGTAATTCGGTTATTTTTTCCATTGTCTCACTGTCCAAGTAATCCCCAATGATGGTTATCTTGAGCTTCTATTCGCTCCCAATATTGACCTTTTTAATAGTCATAGGTGCAATAAATCATTTTGATTGTAACAGGGGTCCTTCCAACACTATTCCTCATTCCCATTCTACTATTTATATGTCACGTGGGTTTTCCTCTGCTTCTTCATCCTGTGCGAATTTATAACAATAAAATAATTATTCAAGTGTTTCTTTTCTGTAATCTATGTATACTATCATTGTATCTACCCCATACTCTTAAAATATCTTCTTTTTTATCCTATGTAATTCTATATCCACCCATGGATTCTCACTTTCAAATACAAAGGTACTAATAAAGTTTTGTTGCATTGTGTCCCAACTTGCAGTTTCTCTACGTAGTTCCTTCTCCTTGTACCAATTAATTGGTATTCCTTCTAATGTATGAATAATGTAATGAATCCATTTCCTTGGTGATACCAATCTCTAGTTAGTAGCACAATAATTTATGTGATTTCTTGGGTTCCCTATTCCATCATACTTTTGTAAGGGTATATCATGTTGATTCCTACCAAATCGTATGCACATCAGTAGCTTACACTGATACCAGTCCTGGATTACCTCCTTATGTGCACCCCACCATCATGAAGGTGTGTCTCCCAGTGCTATATCCAACACTAATAATATTTGACTATCCAAAACCTGTGATTTAAACTCCATCAGGAATTTTTCTAAATTTTCCTCTTCAGTAAATATGGGAAACTATCTTACTTCTGTCCCAACCCATCTTAATACGCATGTAAGTCTGGCGCACCTCCTAGTATATTCTTCATGCAATCTTTGTTGCCAATTTTCTACTCTAGTATCTGAATCTAACATGTCAGAATTAATACTTCTCCAACTGAGTACTCCATCTGTAGTTAGATACACCTAGTCTTCCTCTCACGTAGTATTCCTACAACTGGTTCACATCATCCTCTAGGACACTATCAGACACAGTTTCTACATATATTTCAAAATATGAGGGATCTAAGGGTGTTACTACCCTAAATTTCTCGGCTTCAAATATCATATTTCTAGTCTTTTAATTAATTATGGCCTGATTATCAAAGGTCAAATCAATTCCGAGTAGTGCTAGAAATGGTATAGACTCATCCACCATATCCATTACTTCGAAGTCTGTTTTGGTGTGCACAACATCTAGATCCATTGTTGTATTATTTAATGTACCTATGGGAATCACTCTCCGCTAGTTTTCTAGCTTCAATTCGATATTGGAATACCCTAATCTAGGTTCTCCCATTGCATCCCAACTCTTCTTTTGAAAAATGTTAACATTTTATCCTAACTCTAGGATAACATTTTCCATGTTAAAATATCTTATATTTGCATTTAATCTGAAATAATGCTAGTTCTTTTCTTTCTATGGAAATTATTAATCTTCTTTGTTTTTGTTCCTACCCCTTCCTCTATGATATATTTCTCAAGCATACTTTTAAACAAATCCATGGGATTCTTATCATTAAGTAATTTAAAAACATATTCCAGGAAATTATTTAAATTACTTACTTTCTCTGTTTTCTCTCCTTTGTAAGTATGATCCAAAGACTAAGGACTATCAAAATTAGGAGTATCATACCTCGACACAGTATTCGATGTGGAGGCTACATTCTCCTTTAAGAACTCCTTATTTGCTTCCTTGAAAGTTTCCTTCTTATTTTCATCAAATTATTGTTGTGGCTGAGTGTTCTTCTGAATCCATCACTGAGATTATTTTTTCTAATCACGTGCATCTGCTCCTGTCTTCATTCCTCCTATAGTCACTATATTTATGTTCCTCCCATGATCCCTTATTTCTAAAAAAATCCACTGAAAATAATGGTTATTTAGATTCCTCTTCTCCCGTATCTTCATCATTAACTTTAGGCACTCTTCTATCATGTGATCTGTTATCTGTTGCACGACAATAAATACATATTGTTGTTGGTTGAGGACAATCTTTGGCATAGTGTCCTTGTTGTTGAAAATTATGGAAGATAATAGGGCCTCTACCTCTTCCCATTCCTCCTCTTCCTCTACCTCTAAATCCTCTTCTGTTACCCTATGGATCCATGTTCTATTGATGAAATTGTAGTGCATGATTATAATGTGGGGTTTGATGAAACTGTGGCACTGTTTGAAATTGTTGCACATTGAAAAAATGTGGTGCAGTCTATCCTGCCATCGACTCATCATCCATATTGTATGCATAGAAGGTTATTTCTTTCATTAACTCTAGAGTTATACAATTTTTGTCTTCATGTCCTACTGACTTACAAAAGTTACAAAAAGTACTCTTCAGCTCTATCTTGTACTTCTGCATATTTAACACCAAGTCCCTCATGTAGGTAATGTATTTGGAAGCCCTACTATGAGGTACTGCACAAACATCATATACTCATTCTTTTGAAGTCCCTCTAATATGCACAGGGTACACCAAACTGCTTCTCTTTTCTCCCTACTTTTATTTTGGTTTAATTGCACTATCAAGTTATTCAAGTCTTCCTCAAATCCTCTATAGTTGGATCTGTCTTCTTATATTGATTCTCCTCTAAATACATCACTGATTGTAGTTCCTCTGCCTGGGTTTGAAATTTCTTTTGTCTCAATGGATATTTGAAGTGTGGTAACAAATGATTTATAAACAACTGTCTGTGTTGTATATCATAAATGAGATACTTTAGTTTACCTTTCAATGTATTGATCTTATGATCAATGTCCCATACAAACTCTCATGGATTTGGTCTAAACTCAATCATCTCATTCATAAACAGATCCTCTGATTTAGGCATTTGAAACTCAGTGATCTATTCCTTCTTGATCTCTGCTACAGTTCCCAGTGCACCTTGTGGATTGTTTACTTCTAGATTCATATACCAATCCAATGTGCGTTTTCTAAATTTGATTACTATCTATGCTACTTTTGTTGCCTCATCAGTGACTCTTTTCACTTCCCATATTTGATCACACATGAATAGGTGATTCTTTGGGTCTTCTAATCCATCCCCATGAAACTCTAGTAATCTTATCATTGGATCTACATCTTCCATTGTCGAATGTGTTGTACCTTCTCTGTGTGGTACTACTATGTGTGTACTATTGTTTCGACTTAAGCTCCCACTGATGTTAATACTGGTACTTCCACTTGTACCACTACTTGTACTATTGTTGGTACTTCCACTTCTATCCTCACTTTTATTCTGATCTCCTACATTATTCTGACCATCAATCACTTGTTCTATAAACAACTCTTTCTTTGTTGATTTGCTAATCATACATGGAGTTGTAGGTTCTACATTGATTTGGATTTGGACAGAGGTACCTTCTTCCTCATTAGATCTCGCTCCTCTAGTATTTCTTTAATATGTGGTGTGTAGTATTTATTCGATGTGATCCACAACACGAAGATACTTTACCTCTTCCTCATCACTCTCCAAGCCTTCCCTCTTGGCTACTACTCTTTTCTTCCTATTGATATTATACTGGTAGTGTATTCCACTGTGTGTCATTCCTGCATTATACATAATTTCCTAGATCTCCTCTTGATCCATCATAATGGGATCTTTCTCTATAGTGCACTCTTCTCTATCCATTTCACCCTCCATATCATACCTTCCTCGGTGTTTCCCGTAACTCCCCCATTCACTTAGGGTAGTTTATCTTTCTGATTCCATAGTTAATACCCCTTTATCATGCAATAATCTCTTGATCAAAACATACAACGAACCGATGTAGCTTCCCCTTTGACCCTTAAGAAAATCATGTTCTGCTACATGGTAAGACTTCTATGTATCTACTGCAAACTCAGTGGTATACCCCACTACAATGTTGTCCATCCATAAATCTATTGCGTGCGTGAATTTTCTATTCACCCTCTTCAACCGCATGATATTCTCTTATGTCCACTCCACTGATCTAACTCTATTTTTCGAATGGGAATATTTCAACCATGCTATACACTCTCGTAATAGCATGGGAAAATAACTAAAGAAACTCTTGTGTATTTCGTTGAATACGTATCTTTCCAAGTATTGTCTTAGCTTAAACCTAGGGATTCTCTTATCTTTGTGGGAAAACTCTAGTTCCTAAATTGTCAACCATCTTTCAATCTCTTCTTTCATGGGATTCCAACCTACAAAAAATCCATTTCTTAATCCCTCATTCTATACTACATGATACATCCCTCCCAAACTAATCTTTTGAGTTCCAATCGGCAACAAAACCATTGTTAGCTTCTTTGGGCATTAGAACAGAGAATCTTTGCCAAGATATGTATCAAGGATTTCAGGGAGAAAACATCTCTCAAGGATTTTAATGAGAAAATATGTCTCAAGATCTATCAAATTAGGATTTTGGTCTGAGAAAATATCTCAACCATCCATGCAACTCTCAACTTCCCCTTGAGAGTAGAAAGCTATATGTGAGGTGGATTCTAACACTAAATTAAATTTTTTTTTCAATAATAATGAATAATATATATGCACATAATATTTTGACCTTCATATGATAAATTTATCCTTCAAGATGTTTAGGGATTATGAAAAATAATCTCTCACTAAAGTTTCACAAATCTACACTTAGTAGTGTGGGAATTTGACATGTAACACACCCTATACCTGACCCACGATGGTTTTCTCAAATAGGGTTTTCTGAAAACCCTTCTCCAATTCGCGACTCCAAACACTCCCTCCTTTTGACAACTCTGCAACTTAACTTTCACTAAGAAATAACATCCTTTCTTGGTGACTAAATGAGAGTTCCTTGATGGTTATTTATACATTTCCAGGTACCTACTTTACCTAAATTTAGGGTCGACCTATTACTTCTTTTTTGTAACCATTTTTCTCCTTTAGTTAATTTGGGGCCAACTTGTAACTTATTTTCCTTAGATCCAGAGCCTCTTCACATGATTTTGGGGCTTCGTCTTTAAAAGGGAATAACTTATCAAAAATTAGGAACCACGTGGCATGTCATCTATTGTTGGAAATGGTATAATTAGGACTATCCATTTATGGGGTTTTTGCATGAAATTATGATGTCCTTCATACTTTTTTATTCAATAAACTTTAGGATCCATGACCATGCATCTGAGGCTTCTTAACCACTTAAACATATTTCCATGGCTTCTTGTAGAATTCTTCAAATAATCTTCTGTTGAGATCCATACTTAAATATACACCATAAGGGGACCACTTTGGAGAATTATTCAAATACACCCATCACTTTTGGAGGATTTTGTAATTCTTCTAGGGTTGACATCAATTTCAACCAATTTTCCAACAATATCCCACTTTGGAATTGATGGAAACATTCATACTCCCCCTATGACCATTTCTCCCCCTATATCCATGCTTCTGAAATTTTATTTCTCCTCCTTTGACATTAATGTAAAATGTTAACTCCCGCTGATGATTTTTGTCCCTCTATCTTCTTTGCAAAATGTCATGTAGATCATTGTGGGGGAAAAACTACTCTAAGTTTATATTGAATATACGCAAATGTCTCTCTTGGGAGAGGTTTAGTGAAGATATCTACAATCTATAATTTTGTCCCAATGTATTCACACTTGATATTGTTTTAAGTGACTTGTTACCACAGAAAGTGGAACTTAATTGGAATATGTTTGGTCTTGGAATGAATCACTAGATTCTTGGAGATACTTATAGAACTAGTATTGTAATAGAATATTGAAATAGGATCATCATATTCTACTTGTATGTATTGTAGGGTTTTCTTCATCCATAGGACCTGAGTACATCATGTTTTTTTTTCAATATATTATGCTTCTATTGTAGACAAGGATGTTGAGGACTGATTCTTACTTAACCAGGACACCAGACAATCACCCAAGTAGAAGGTTTCTCCACTAGTATTTATTCTATCATTAATGCTTCCTGCCCAATATGCATCTATGTAGGTGATCATAGTTATCTCATTCCTTTTTGGATACCACAATCCAAACTCTACTATTCCTTTAAGATATATGCATATCCTCTTTACTTCAATAACACAAGTTTCCTTCAGTGCTACTTGAAATATTGCAACTTGTCCAATTACTTGCATCACATCTGGTCTTGTGACTGTCACATAGAGAAAGTTTCCAATCATCAATCTATAGATTCTTTGATCTACTTCCTTTGACTCATCATATTTTCTAAAATTGAAACCAGTGACCATAGGTGTTAAATCCCTAAAATTCTCTACCTATGCATACATGGCATTGCCACTTCTACTTGCACAATTTTCAAAATTACTACTGAGGATCTCTCTTTAAAAAACTATTTTTTGGAGCAAGTGTGTCCCCTGTTTCATTACTTCCCACATACATATGCTAGCTGCATACTAGAGATCTTACATTATTTCCCCAACAATATGTTGAATACCTCAGAGTAGTGAGTCTTACACTCCTATTGTACTCCTACCTGAGATGTTGAATATCTTGAAGTTGTTGCTAGAGCTATGAAGCCCTCATCTCCAACCACATGCATTGATGCTTCTTAAAGATGCATATTATATTGTACTTGAATATCATCGATTGATTTTTGATGCAGATTCGATGTGTATTTTTCACAGCTACACTTTATATAGACATTTCTATGACATGTGTTGAAACAAACCTTGAATTTTTTATTCTTAAGGATAAAAGATTTGTATTTTTTTAAGTCTTTGTATTTTTCAAATTTCCTAAAACAAGAATTTCATCACCGATAAATTCATGATGCCTTTTATTGTTTATTTTTGGACAAAGAATAAAAACAAAATCTAAACAAACATAAGTTTTCCAACACTTTTTCAAACAATCCTTTAAACGGGCAGTAATTTAAAATTCAAGGAATTTTAATTTAAATCGGAAAATCAGGATTCAGAGTTTTGCGTGAACAAATGTTTGATGCAAATTGAATTGCGAAATCCTGATCCTCGATTTCCCGATACTTTGAAACTTAATTAAAACACAATTTACTTAATTCAGAATTAAAAGGGTTTAAACATTAAGTTAATCACGTCGCAAAATCGAGATCCGCGGTTTTGTGAGATCAAATAATCTTGTCATCGTGTTTCCTGATTTCCCGATTTCACGATACATTTAATCCTTAATCAAAGTTTTGAATTAATATAATCATCGCTAAGAATGATTAAGAGTTAATTAATTACATCGCGATATCGGGATTCACGGTTTTGTGAGAAGCATGTTTCATGTCATCAGATTTCCCGAAATCCCGATCCCCGATTTTCCGATCAACGAAATCCCGAAAAGGTCTAAACTTGATTAATTAAGATACTAAAAACATTTTAATTTAAAATAATACATCGTGATTTCGGCAATCGGGTTTCTTCGACGACATATTTCCTCAACATCAAAAGTGGCGAAACTCCGAAAAACAGGTTTTCAAATTTAATTCAAGATCAATGCTAATTAATCATCCTTCTAAACAAGGCTTAAAGTTAAACTTTCTTCGAATTTATTTAATGCGTCATTCTCCGATTTAGTAAATTTCTATTATATTTGAAAACACCGAGAAAGCCTAAGTACAAACATTAAATGCATATCTTTGGAAATATCTTTTGCATTAAAGAGCCTTAACTTCATAACATAGGTACAAATCTCAATGTTTTTATGATATATTCGAAGTAAAATTTTGAAATGTCTATATTATCATTTCAAAGCTAAATCACTCTCTGTTACAGGTTTTCAAGTTAAACACAGAGCTATGGCACCCAAAAAAGCGTCGAAGAAAAATGAAGATCAACCAGAAGGTGATATTATCTCTGATACTACTGCATCCGGAGTTCACTCTGTCAAATCATGGTCTGGAATTTCCAAAAAACTAGAGGATGAGATTAAATATGCAGCCACTGATTCGGAAAATCACCTCCGTGATATTGCCGAGTCTGAGCTTCATAAGGTTGCTTCACGTCTGAGACTTGTGTCATATACCGATATGATCGGCTGGGCACTGGAAAGAGTAGATATCCCGACCAGAAGCATCCTGAATGAGCAAGGAGCTGTCATCGACTCGTTTAGGCCTAAGCATATTCAAGTAATGTATAAGCTCTCACCCAATTATAGACACACTTTTAATTTTGAGTTTTTAGCCGAGTTTCAAAGAAAAGAATGCATTGAAGCGGGTCAAACATACCCTGACATGATTAGAGGATGGGCCAGAGATGAAAACAAGTTTAGGGCTGATTTACATGGAATTTATGCCACAGCTTCCTTAAATGAATATATGGTTTATGTAGCAATGTTGTTATGTAGACCTTTTTGGGAGAAAGGATCCTTGTCACTTTCAAGCAGATTGGACACCTTTTTTAGAGGAAGTTTTAGAGGGACGCAATTTTAATTGGCACAAAATTCTGTCAGATAACCTCACATCAGAGGTTGTGAATTACAAAGCAGCTAGGTCAAAAGGACAACCAGTGTCTTTTTATATGTCATATTATATCATGGATGCCATTTGTTTTATGACTCCTTTCCCACTAATGAATTGGAGTTGGAATGTTTCTTGCCTAGAGCCTGTTCATAAATACCACTCAGCTCTCTGGGAAGAAAATGCAAAAAATGTTTTTTATGAGGTTTGTCATTATGTAATTATCCCTCTGCACAAAATATTATTTGTATGCGAACCTCCTCACATTTCTAATACCATCATAGAAAACCTCAAGTCAGTTGCTGACTGGTTCATTGAGGAAAATTTTTCCTCTGTTAGGGTTTATGGTTGTTCCATTCCGCCTCATGCACTCCCAAAAAATTTACCAGATAGGTTGATATGCAGAGAAGTGGCTTATCAGTTAGTCAAGGGTGGTATTGGATTAGAACTAAAAGATCAACAGAAAAAAGCATGGCCATCTTTTCCTATTTATATCGGAAAATGCATTTTATTAAACTTAGGCCATTCTAAGGCAGAGGCCGAGTCATTGGAAAAAGTGAAATTAGCAAGCATAGAGCATAGGAAACACGACCCTTACCAAATAATCAGTCTGCATTACATACAATGTAATTTAAAAGCATATGAACATGAAATTTCAGTTTATGATGATGTTTTCAAAAATATTAAATCGTATGAAGAAGTGTAGAACAGAGTGCAAACCTTGTCACCTGATACATAGGTGGGGTTTGCATCTTTTCAAAGACATAGACGAAACTGCCTACCAAAGATTTTACAAGGTGAAATGTCTACTTCATTGCCAGAGCAAGAAACAACCCCTCCAGGGTTTGAAACTGATATTCAGGATAAGTCAAGTGACAAAGATAAGTTTAAAGATCCCAAAATACCTCCTTAGAACACAGAGGGTTCTTAGACCAAAGAACCAGAGACAGAAAAGGGAAAAGGAATAGAAACAAGTTCGATAGTTCTCGATGATATTTCAGAAAATATTGGAGGAACAACTTCAAAGGAACTTGGTAGTCCTATCACAGCATTGACTCCGCTACAGTCTACTTTCGGAACCCCTCATGAAGGAGTTCTATATGTAAGTGACCTAGAGCCAATCTCCAGAGATGAAATCCCTTCATCTGATTATTTCTTCAGTAAAAAATGAAGAGTTGTCTTGAAATAGGAAATTCATCTTGTAGGAGAAAGAACGATCAAAAGACATAAAATTATCATTGATGGAAAGAAACTCAATGAAGGAGAATTTTCTACAGAGTTAGCAGGAACCATGGGTGCTATAGCATCAGCTAACATGTATTCTGTAGGAAATTTAACCACTATGCTTGAGCAAAAGGATCAGGAAATAATGCAGTTGCAGGACAGATTAAAAGAGAATGAAAGAATTATTGGCTGGGGAATACAAAAGGGTCTAGAACAAGCTAGACTCAAAGACATCCAAGAAATCCAAAAGTTGAATAAAAAATTGGATGAAGAAAAACACAGGATACAGGTTACTCAAGAACAGGGTCAAAAGATGAGTGATGAAAATAATTTTTTGCAAGATAAGATTATTTCAATTACTAATCAAGTAATTGAAATTGAACATTTTAGAATGCAAGCATCAGAGATATATGCAAACATAGAAGATTAACAACAGAAAATATTTTGTAATCTGGAAATCATCCATAACTATTTTCATGAGTCAAATAGGTCTATGGAAAAGGTAGTTCAGAAAGAAAGAGAAGCTAAAGCAGGAAGGAATTCTTTTCAAAAGGTAATAACTTCTTTACAAAAAGAAGAAATTGGAAAAACCCAAAAATTACCCATTTTGGAACAGGTAAAAGGAGATATAATGATAAAAGTTTGGGAATCAAAATTGGAAGAATATAAAGGAATTACAAAAGGAATTAATGAAGATTGTCAAAGGATCTTCAATCTTATTGAAAAAGATTCAGTAAATATCGGGACAGATGGTTTTTCTGAGTTATTGGGCGAAGTCAACATTGTCAGACATCATTTGAAGTCAAAATAATAACTCGAAGAAAGGAAAGTAGAAATTTCAAATATTAAATCGGTCAACATTGCAGAAATAGATAAGTGGATGATAGCTTCAAGTTCAAAGTTGGAAAAGGTTAAATTCATAGAGAAAACAATAGAAATCCAGTTGCCAGGCTTACAGAGAAGATTTTTCTCTTTTCAAGCAAATGAAGTACCTGGGGCTCCTAGGGTCTTGGTAAACGTTTTGGGGAAATATGTTCAATGCGTTGAAGCAGAGAAAGAAAGTTCATCAACACAAATTTAAAATTTGTAAATCTTTTTATTGTAAACGGTTGACATTAGTTTATGTAACCGTAATATTAGGAAGTTGGTTAGTTACCAACGAAAAACTTTGATAGAAAAGTATAAATATAGTTTCAAAAGGCAAAAAAGGGGCTTTAGAAATTTTGGAGAAGGCCATTTTTGTAATATCAACGTTGAAGTTCATCGGAATATAAACCACAAACAAGATTCTGGATCTTGCAATTTTGTGACTATGTTTCTTCCTTTGTTTATCATGCTTTGTTAAATCTTCCTCTTAATGTGTGTTTCTAACAATTAAATCAAGTTGAAGTTATATACATTGTTGTTTATTGTTTCAGATTGGTTTGGATGTTGAATGTATTACAGTCTTTCCTTTGAAATTACTTTGGTAATTTTAAGACCTGTAAACCTTCTGTTCCTTAATATTTAATTCTGTTAGAAATCTTGTTTTTCTTTCATCATTGTAAATTGAAATATAAGATTCTTTCTGGATAAAAGCCTTATATTTCTCTATGTTGTGTTTCATTGTTTACAATTTCAAAATTGTTACAAAACCAGGAAACGGCCTTGATTGTGTTTTGATGTTACTGTTTTAGATTTTAAAGTTGTTTCATTAATATCATCTCTGAAAATCTGAAGTAATCAATCGATAAAAAACCCATTTACAAACCTTTAAAACCCTATCACCCATGACAGTCCCTAGTGGCAGACAACCTAATGTAGAACATGGTCTTCAGGATCAAACCAGCATTGCCCTAAGCTTATTTAACACTATTTTACAAACAACGACCAATAGGACTAAGTTAGAAAGATCATGGGCTGCTATTGAACGTGACATTAGCATCCAAGAGAAACAGGAAGCAAGACAGAGACAGTTGAGAAACTAAATCTGATCTAGTCTTTCTTTGTTTCTTTATTTCAAAACCTTCTTATAAAAACCTTTTTTCGGATGCCTTGACGGTATGTTTTATAGCCTTAAAACATAAACTTAGGAACAACAACATGGATTTGTTGTGTACTTAATTGGAAGCCATGATTAGTTCATCCCAAGCATGGGTATGTCCGCCTTAGAGAGATTATCCTCGTTTTGTGGATAGCAACCTCCCAAACTCTGGTCCCAGGCTCACTCAACTCTGAGACTTCCCACTGGTAAATATATTGTAATGTATTTTGGCCATCATTTTCTCTTCTGACCTCACACATTAGGGGGAATTTTTTATATCCCTAAAATTCCCTACCTATGCATATATGGGATTAGCCTTTCTACTTGCATAATTTTCCAAATTACAACCGAGGATATCTCTTAAAAAAGAAAAAAATGGATCATGTATGCACCCTAATGCACTACTTCCCACGTACATACACTAGATGCATACTATAAAACCCATGTACATACACTAGTTGCACACTAAACAACCCACGTTTGGCTCCAAAAGTTGCAAAAAAATAAAATTGCAAGGAATTTGGCAGAGTTTACGGGATATCAAGGGTTTCCCAACCAATTCACCCATTGTATCCCATCCCCAAACTCAATAACTATCATTTTTTCATATAAAAGGAGGTATTGGGGTCACATTCCAACATCAAGCATTAGAACATAGAAACTCTTCCAAAATCCCTTCCCCTTTTAGCCCAATCTTTGCATCCCTTCCTCAGATTTTTCCTCGGTATTCCCCTTTGATCCCTCTCCCTATAAAATCCCTTCCATACTTCCCAAGGAGATCAGTTTATTGTGAGAGTTATTACATGAATGATGCACTTGAAGAAGTAGTAAGAGGATCCTGGACCAAGTTCTTGGAGCTTCTACTAACAAGAAGGTTGTAACTATTTGTAATCTTCACATCTGAATAAAAGAATTTTGTTTTTGTCCCAAATGTTGTGTTTTTGGGATTATTTGATTAATGCATTCACATTTGTATTTGAACCCTAACATTGATAAGTAGAGATAGAGTATCTTGTAGTTTTGTTGTCGTAATTGTTCGTAGGTCATCTTTGGGAGGAGACCAGTTGTCCAAGAAACTACAAAGGAGGAGGAGGTCAACATCAGTGTTGGACACACCAACTATACTAAGATGTGGGGGCGAATTAGTGTGTGGGGTTTTACAATTTTTTCTCACTTCAAGTTAGTAACCATTTCAAAACATAATATTACACATCATCATTGTAAGATTTCATGTAACCATTCACCAATGACATCCATCAATAATAAAGAGCAACCAATCCATAAGAACAATGAACAAGATACACCATATGTATGTGTAATTTTTTGTATTATGTTTTACATGTGACTACAATCATGGGTGTTTTATCAACATCAACTGAATTAAGGAGCGAACCAACTCTCAAGAAAGACTCGTCTTGCTGCAAGACTCAGCCTGCCGATAGAATGCAATCTATCCAACTAGAATTGATATAGTAGTACAACCAACAAAAATACAATTCAACCAATTATAGAATCAGATCCAGCTCATAATTAAAGATCTACAACAGATTCTCATCACAAGAATCTTCCCATACAATCAACCAAACACTTCATCAACCTCCCTTCATTCACAATTCCATGCAATCAACAAGTTACCTAAACTTGTAAGGTTCACCAAAAGATAATTTTTTTGTTTTTGATTCTGAAATTTCTATATGAGGTACTCCTACATGTACTATCATACCTCTACAAATTTCACAGTCTGTAAATCCACAGAAAATAATTTATAGCAGAAATACCAAACTGACTTGTTTGAAACATATTTTCAGGATTATTTAGGAACCCTAACTTCCACAGAGAATATCTTCGAAAATGTTTCGATTCAATTGCTGCAATTTTAACCATAGATAATATGATCTTGTTTTTCCATCCCCTCCAAATTTCATGGTCAGAAACTTCCCATAACATAAGTTATAGAAAATATCGCAAACCCTCTTGAATTCTATCCTATTCTAGAGAACATAGTTCTACGACATGCCCTGCATTGAATATTTGTTGTATGGATCTTAAAATGGTACACAACATACTAAAGACTGTATTATAACCAATACATTTGGTATTACTAAATTTGGATCTTGTAGGAAGACATTATGACGTTTTTACCTGAAACACTTGTTTTAGACTAGTTCCAAGACTAGACACAAACCCTATTTTCCACAGAGTGTAACTCCCAAAATACAAACACCCACAATCTTAAATTGTTATCACAGTTACTTGGATATGTTTTTAAAATGGAATCCATATTTATCTGTCTGAATCATTGTATAATAAAATTTATTGTGAAAATGATGAGATGACCTATAAATAACATACCTTAGAAAGCATCATCAAAAGAATTTATCCTCCCTTGAATTTCAGCCTTCTTTACTTCACCTTCCCTCTGAAATTTGCCTTATATATCCTTTTGTTACCTCAAGAACTTGTAGATATTCAGTATGATTAATGTATACTAATGGTAGACCCTTTCTCTTTTATTTATACTCTCCAAGTAACTTCCTCCAGAAGTATCCACTTAACCACTTTTTCCACTTAACCAACTTTGTCCACTTAGTCACTTTGTCCACTTAACCAATTTGTCCACTTAGCCACTTTGTCCACTTAACCAACTTTTTCCACTTAGCCACTTTATCCACTTAACCACTTTGTCCACAAATAATAAACTCTCCAATTCTAGTTGCAACTAATTTAATTTTAATTATTTTCTTGTTGCAACCACTTAACGCATGACTAACCACTTTGACTGGTCAACTTATTCTAGGGGATTCTAGAATAATTTGGCTTCTTTGACCTTCTATAGGCTTCTATATAACTCATGAGGGTTCTCCAACTTCACATGGCCATAACTCTCTAACCGTGAGGAGTTATGTGACGTTCCACATATCACCAAAAATTTCATGACATATACTATCCATATGGAATAGTTTCTCTTGCAAATTCATTGATATTCATTACATTATTCCTTAATAAAGCTTGATTTACCTAACCACATTGTTGGGCTACCTAACCATTTGGAATTCACAAAGAGTCTTCCCATGAGGGATTTCATCATAAGGGGACCACTTTCAGAACTTTATCCAAGAGTGTCTTCCCATGAGGGATTTAACCATAAGGGGATGACTTTGGAGTTTATCCAGTTGGTTATTCCTATCAACCATGACACGACAACAATGACCAACCTTTACATCATCCCATATATACATCAAGCCATGAAAATACATCACTATGACACCACTTGACATATTTGAAATCAATTACATCTATGACAACATAGGCCATCAATCAATACATCAATGATACTATGACAAAGACATAAACACTTTGAAATCAATGACAACATAATGCAACAATCTCCCCCTTTGGCATTGATGGATGTACCAACATTGACGTCAACACCAATAATTGATGGCAACATGTAGAGATGGAATTTCTCTTCATCAATAGTCATCTCAATCACATCAATGTGACTATCTCTTCCCCTTTGACATCAATGGAAAAGGGTAGTCATGTCCTTGGGGATGATCCCCCTGCCTGAACTCCCCTTGGGGTTGAATCCCTTGTTTGGATTCCTTTGAGATTCCTATGAATAATCTCTCTCCTTTTGAACAATGGATATCACTCTGATCTAATTCCGAAGAAATATCACTCATGCTCCCCCTGTGACCATTATTTTCCTTGGAAACATGCCTATGTGCTCTCTCTCTAAGCATCTATCTCTTTATCCCGCATTTGATGAATCTCTCCTCCTTAAATAATGGGATGAAGAATGACTCCCCATGTGGGTATGTCTCCCCCTATCTTCTCTTGAAGATGAACAATATGCTACCACTGCATTATGCTTGTGCTGCAAATACTACTGCTCAACCAAATCATAGATCAACTTCTCAAGAATTATCTTCTCTTCCTATGAAGATCCTTGGACCTGTCCATGCATCAAACTCATGCCATAGGATACATCATGAAGAAAATGATATGTCAACAATGAATATAGAATCATGAAAAAAGCATCATCCATGTACATCATGTGGCATACTGTGTGCCAAAAATGCACAACACCCATGTACATCAATACCATACAATATACCATAAGATATCATCAATGGAGTGTATCAACCATATTCCAAGAGCATGTTCCAACTATGTACCAGTCATATGCCTCTAACAACATGCCAACCATGTGCCTCAAAGAAGTGTGATATCACTCATGATATGCCTCTACCATGAACTAAGTACCATAACCATGTATCTCAACCATAAATATATCAACTAAGAATCATAACAAGTGTCTCAACTATATCATCCCATACATCATGTACCAAATCAAGTGCATCAACCATGCACCAACCTCAACAAGATGAACTACAATCAAGATGAACTACACTCTAGGGTTAGTACCATGAATCCAAGATAGACTTTCAACACTCAACCATATGACATCACCATACATACATAAAATACACATGCCAACATATAATCATGAAAACCTGCAATAAACCATGTCAGACCCTGCAAAACAAAGGTATACCATCAAAGCATGATGCAACTCATAGCCTTCTTTTCCAAGGCGTTTACCATAGGTATGCATCATGTTCTATAGATAGCTTGTGTATGTATGTGACATTTCTATAGGTCACCATGCATATTGTTAAGCCCTAATATTGGCTCATTACCCCTTAATTCGGGTGTATTATATTAGTAATGTTATTTTATTTATGTCAGCTTTAGGCCATTAGTTGTAATTATACCTCCTAGTCTCCTATATATACCAAGGAGACATTTTCATTTTGAATCATTTGGTACTTGAACATTTAAGTGGGGTAAAAGGAGGGTGCCCCCTCAAAGAGGCTTATTATCTGAAATTATCTCTTTTTAAAGGCGTTGAGTACTTTTTCTGAGGTTTTTCTATGTTATATTGATATTTGGTTCTTAACATATGGTATTAGAGCTCAAGGTCTTGGGGTTTCGTTGCTACATCTGAGAAACCTTGGCATTTTCGCTATAAATTTTTTTATACAATGTTTCAGAAGGAATGGATTGGAGGATATTTAGTAGACAGATCAAGGTATGTTGGGTTCAAAATTCAGCTCCTGAGGCCTTATACTTTCTGAGATACAACCTCTACAAGATAGGGTTCTGGAATCATCCTGAACTAAGTTATTGCGTAATTTTCGCTATAAAACCTTTTCTATAAATTATTAGATACACCACATATACTTTACTAATTTACAAAAATTAGTAAAGTATATGTGGTAAAAATTTTAGCTTATGGGTCATTGTAAATTTGTAGATACACCCTATGTAAGATAGGGTATCTGACTAGTCCTATTGACTAGTCTCAAGAAGGTGTTCCAGGTAAAAAAATCATAACTTCTTCCTAGAGTATCCAAATTGTGCAGGACTGGTTTCATTGGATCGTGGACAGTCTGTAGTATTTCGGGTGTGAGTTTCAGAATTTTGAGTCAATTATTTTGTGTGAGGCATATTATACAAGTGAGATCTCGTCGAAAGGCCAAAAATTGGCAAGTTGTGGGGAAGTTACCATAAATTCCACTTGGCACATCCAAATTTGATCAGACCTATGGCATTGTAGAGAAGAAATATAAGAGAAATACATAAAATAAATTTTCATACCCAAAAGGGACAAAACTTGGGAGATACAACAGAAGAAATGTTGTCTAGCAGAACCACCTCAAAATCAAGGTTCAAAAGTGATACTTGGCCAACGTTCCACCCAAAAAGGGAACTTCTACAGCAAATAAGCCTCCAAAAAATCCTACTTGGACTCTTGATGAAGGTGAAGAAGTGCGTAGGGACATAAATGAACTACAAAATAAGATGGATTCAATGGAAGCTATGTTGGATACTAAGATGGATTCAATGGAAGCTAAGTTGGATACTAATATGGATCCAATGGAAGCTAAGTTGGATACTAAGATAGATGGTTTAAAAGGGGAGATCATGGAAGTATTGAAAAATTTCGTAACAGATAAGACACTGGAAAGTGAAAATGCATCCCACGAAATTCATGATGAGGACACAAGGAAGGTGAATCAAGAATGGAGAAACTCCAACGTTGGTTTGAAGACCAACCACGTTCCTAAGATGAATATGAGGAAGTTTGATGGCAAGGATCCAATCACATGGATACTTCAGATGGAGCAATTCTTTTATCTCCATAATGTGCCACATACACAAAAAGTACGAATGGCTTCTTTATATTTAGAACCTAATCAATTTGTATGGTATCGATGGCTTTGTTCTCGCAAATCACTCGTCACTTGGACAATTTTCATGGAAGAAATGATAGAACGCTATGAGGAGACAAGGAGCAATACCTTCTTTAGCCAATTGATAAATCTCAAGAAAAAGGGTTAAGTTACTGAGCACATTGATAACTTCCAAAGATTGAATATAAAGGTAATCGATATTCTAGATGAGCACTTGATTGATGTATTCATAGGAACTTTAAAGGATAACATTCAACATGAGGTTCACCTTTGGGAACCCAAATCATTGGAGAATGCATTTAAGGTGGCAAGAAATGTTGAAAGTAAATATATGGCTATGGCTACTAGAAGGACCAATCCTAACATCTATAGAGAGAACAATGCTCGTTCTTCTAAATCACCTCAACCTACAAGGTTGACACCTCAACAATTGGAGGAAAGGAAAGCAAAAGGTTTATTCTTTAATTGTGACAACAAGTACAGTAAGGGACATAAGTGTGGTGAGAAGAAATTATTCTACATAGATTGTGAAGAGGAAGAAGAAGAAGAACAAGAACAAGAACCATCTCAAGATGAAAACGTAGAAGTAATTTTGTCTGAAGAGTTGACTCCCAGGATATTGTGTAATGCATTGGCTAGAATTAGCACTCCTCAAACCCTCAAGATTGAAGGATACATCAAAAAGAAAAAGGTAATAGTCCTAATTGATTCTGGCAGTACTCATAATTCCATTCACTATAAATTAGCCAAAGATCTCAATTGCT
>ML782357.1:945444-977609 GCA_009831015.1 Picea engelmannii | reverse complement strand
CATGGATTTCATCACAGGGTTACCAAAGTCTGAAGGAAAGAGTGTCATCATGGTGATTGTTGATAGGCTGACCAAGTATGCACACTTTTGTGCACTCTCTCATCCCTTCAAAGCTAGTACAGTTGCCACCGCATTCATGGAGATAGTTCAAAAGCTACATGTCAACCCAAAGATTATTGTAAGTGACAGAGATCCCATCTTCACTGGACATTTTTGGACAGAATTATTTTCTTGTTTGGGTACTCAATTGGTTGATAGCTCATACTATCATCCTCAATCTGATGGACAAACCAAGATAGTGAACAAATGTCTGGAAGGATACCTTTGTTTCTTTGTCTCTGATAAACAAACATAATGGTTCAAATGGTTACCCTTGGCAGAATGGTGGTATAACACTTCCTTTCATACTACAACAAAAATGACACCATTTATGGCACTTTATGGATACCACCCTCCTTCCATCAATTCTTCTCAAAAAGAAAAATATAAGGTTCAAGCAGTTAAAGATCACATCAAGAATCAACAACAAGTTATCCAAATCTTAAAGGACAACCTGACCATGGCACAAAATCACATGAAACAACTAGAAGATCAACATCGCAGTGAGGGAAGTTTTGAAGTAGGGGATTGGGTATTTTTAAGACTACAACCATACAAACAGATGTCCCTCAAGAAAGCCAAGAAGGATAATAAATTATCACGAAAGTACTATGGCCCTTATAAGGTGTTGCAAAAGATTGGTACTATGGCATACAAATTGGAGCTACCTGCATCTTCACGAGTACACCTAGTTTTCCATGTTTCATGCTTAAAGAAGGTTATAGGTGACAAGATCCCATTTCAAAATATATTTATAGAACTTGACGAGGAAGGAAAAATCATATTGGATCTTGAAGCCATCACTGACACAAGAATTTGCCAACTGAGGAATATATCCATTTCAGAGTATCTCATTAAATGGAGGAAACTATCTGCTGAAGATTCCACTTTGGAAGATGAGTCTTTTATACAAAAGCATCCAGGGTTACTCAAGCGTTGTGGACATGCAAGATACCATATATATAAAATATGCATAACATAAATAAAATGCTAGAAATGGAAGAATAACAGTAAAATATCCAGCATAATCTCCACAATAACACAGTAATGATATAAGAACAACAATAGAAGTAGCACTTTGATTCAGAAAGCAATGTTCATAGGCCTCTTTGAGGGGGCAACCTCCAATCAAGCAATGCCCTATTACAATAATCTCAATCTAGGGTTTTCATACCCTCGACCCTTATTTATACTAAATCTGTCTATTAAGAGAATCATCTAGAGGAAGATCCTTCTAGAAGTGGAAGCTTCTATTAGGTCTTCTTACATCCACCTTATTCTATTTTATTGAAAGGCCTTATTAATATTGACCTTTATTACATCTGAAAACATTGATGTACCTATGTGCGGGTTAGGACCTTAACATGTCTGCCCCGTTAAAAATAGCCTTGTCCTCAAGGATTGATATGTGGAAACTGTTGCAGAATGGTAGCTGGTTCCCAAGTGGCATCTGCTGGAGTCATATCTTTCCACTGTACTATCACTTCCTTGATGGTTCTCTAATGCAGGCGATGCTCAAGTTGGTCCAAAACTTCTTCGAGCTATAGCCAAATGGATCCTTCTTCAGCTAACTCTGGAAGGTTGGTTTGAATTTGGCACCTGGTTCCAATCACCTTCTTCAAGCATGAAACATGACAAACAAGATGTAGCTTCGACCGACTGGGTAGAGCTAACTGATATGCGACTTGTCCCACACACTTGAGAATTGTGTAAGGGCCATAAAATTTGGGTGCTAGCTTGTAACAATGCTCGGCCTTGAGGGAATTTTTCTTATATGGTTGCAGTCTCAAAAACACCTGATCCCCTTCTGCAAATTGACGTTCGGAGCGACCTTGATCTGCTTGCTACTTCATTCTATTCTATGCCATGACTAAGTTCTCTTTAAGGGTACGAAGGATATCCTCTCCGACTATAAGTGTTTGGTCAACCGCCTGGACCTTCGAGGTACCCGGTAAGTATGAGAGAACTAAAGGTGGCTTATGTCCATATACCGCTTCAAAAGGAGTCATGCGAGTGGTTGTATGGTATGTAGTGTTGTACCACCATTCGGTGAGGGGTAGCCATTGAGCCCACTGGTGTTTTTTTTCAGAGGAAAAGCACCTCAGATATGTTTCCAAACACTTGTTGACAACTTCTGTTTGACCATCTGTCTGGGGATGATAAGCTGAGCTGAGATGCAATTGTGTGCCTTGTAGCTTAAACAATTCTTGCCAAAACTTTCTTGTGAAAGTTGGGTCTCGATTAGAAACAATAGAGTATAGCATGCCATGAAGCTTGAAGACCTGGTCCATGAAAATTTGAGCCACCATGGATGCAGTAAATGGGTGGTGAAGAGCACAAAAATGAGCATACTTGGAAAGGTGATCCACCACCACCATTATGACTGATTTATTCCTCGATTTGGGTAAGCCTGTAATAAAGTCCATAGAGATATCCTTCCAAATAGCAGGGGGAATAAGAAGTGGTTGGAGGGTGCCTGGATATTTGACTATTTCTCCCTTGTTGCGTTGACACACCTCACATTCAGCAACAAACTTAGGGATGTCGTGTTTCATACCATCCCAAAAAAAAGAACGTTTGACTCAGTCATATGTTGTGGTGAAGCCTGAGTGCCCCACTGTGGGTGTAGCATGAAGCTCAGAAAGTACCGTGGATTTGAGCTTGGATTGTTTACTTAAATACAAGAGGCCTTTGCATCGAAGCTCCTCCTGGAGCCAGGAGTACCCTAGGGGAGCCAGAGCCTTTTTCGACAGTTGCTGGATCAGATGAAAACATTTGGGATCTTGAAGCCATTCCTGATGCATAGTTTGGAGCTAATCGGGTACAATGAAGGAAAGAGAACAAAGGGATCCTTCGTCTTCATATTTCTGGGACAGTGCATCCACCACGACATTGTCTTTTCCCTTCTTGTAAATGATCTCATAATCATATCCAAAGAGATTAGTCACCCATTTTTGTTGCTCCTGGGAGGAAATGCGTTGTTCCAGAAAGTACTTGAGGCTTTGATGGTCGGTCTTAACTTGGAAGCGTTGCCCGAAGAGATAAGGATGCCATAACTCAATGCCATGCAGAATCGCCAACATTTCTTTTTCATAAATGGGTTTTCCCAGATTCCTTTCAGACAGTTGCTTGCTAGTGAAGGCCAAAGGTCGACCCTCTTGCATAAGGACAATGTCGATTCCTTTCCCTGAGGTGTCACATTCCAACACAAAGGTCTTTGTGAAGTTGGGAAGGGCCAGAACCGGAGTGGTGCACATGGTCGTCTTCAAGGTTTGAAAAGCTTGAGCAACTGCTGGAGTCCAAGTGAATGACTTATTTTTGAGGAGAGCCATGAGAGGTGTTGCAATATTTTTGTAGTTCTTAACAAACTTGCGATAATACCCTGTGAAGCCCAAAAATCCATGCAAGATTTTGAGAGTCTTTGGGTGCGGCCAGTCTTGCATAGCTTCAATCTTTTTTAGGTCCACCCTGACACCATCCTTTCCCACTAGATGACCCAAGTATTCTACTTCTGAGGCACCAAAAGCACATTTGGTTTGTTTCAGGAAAAGTTGGTGCTGAGAGAGTAGGCGGAGAACTTGATCCACGTAAGATGGTCTGTCCAGGTTTTTCTATAGATGAGGATATCATCAAAGAAAACTAAGATAAAATGATGGAGAAAAGGTCGGAAGACATGGTTCATGAGGCTCTGGAAGGTGGAGGGGGTGTTACACAAACCAAAGGGCATGACCAAAAACTCATAGTGGCCCTCATGAGTGCGAAAGGTGGTCTTGGGAATGTCAGACTCTTTCATATGTATTTGGTGATAGCCCGAGTGAAGATCAAGTTTGGTAAAGAATTGGGCGCCACTCAATTCATCCAGGAGGTCATCAATGACCGTAATGGGAAATTTGTCTTTGATGGTTAGTTTGTTGAGAGCACGGAAGTCAGGACACATTCTCCAAGAAAATTCTTTATTCAGTACCATGATGACTGGAGATGAGTAAGGGCTTGTACTAGGACAGATGATGCCGGTAGTAAGGAGTTCCTAGACCATTTTTTCAATTTCATTTTTTTGTGCAAAGGGGTGGCAATATGGATGGATATTGGGGGGAAGGCTTCCTAGGACAAGGGGAATGGAATGATCATGAACACCGCGGGAAGGAGGGAGTCCTTGGGGAGTGGAAAATACCGTTTGATGTTTAGAATGGAGGGCTTGGAGGTCTTGGGGAACTAGGGGTGTCTCTGTGGCTTGTATGGAGTGGAGTTGG
Organism: Picea engelmannii; assembly: GCA_009831015.1. Taxonomy (NCBI): domain Eukaryota; kingdom Viridiplantae; phylum Streptophyta; class Pinopsida; order Pinales; family Pinaceae; genus Picea; species Picea engelmannii. The sequence continues at coordinate 973,260 of ML782357.1, read as the reverse complement.
GCAATGACACCAGAATGACCTTTTTTGAGCAGTTTTTTCATGCGATGAGAATTGATGACCTCAGGTGAACCAATAATGATGCCTTGGAATTTATATTGGTGGCCTCCTTGGTTGAATTGCATGGTTAAGTTCTAAAAATCCATGAGAATGGGACCCAAAGTCCGTAGCCAATCTGCACCGAATACAATGTCGCAACCACCCATGTCAATAACAAACATATGGGATTTTAGGTGGTAGTCACCGATTTGGAGACGCACATTTTCACAGTGCCCGCCACATTTCATAGAACCACCATTGGCAATCATGATTTGGAAATTGTTGACAGCATGGATGTAGCAATGGGTTTCTTGGGCAATGCGACGATGAATAAAATTGTGGTTGCTTCCACTATCAACCAGAATGATGACCTTTCGGTGCTTGATGTAACCGATTAGCTTGAGGGTTTGGGGGGCAGAGAAGCCAGTGAGAGCATTGAGGAAAATGATCGGTTCCACTTCAGGAGGGTCGGAGGGAGGGTTTATGTCAGTGATTTCTGGTGACTCAGGCACAAGGGGAGTGTCAACATCCTCTTCCAGAATATCCTCAGAGATGGCCATAAAAAGATTTTGTTCCTTACATTTGTGGCCTGGGAAATATTTGTCATCACAATTATAACAGAGGCCTTTGAGTTGGCGTTCAGCCATTTCATCCCTGGTCAATTTTTGGATCTTTAATGGGGCAGAGGGAGTAGTGGGGTTTACTGGTTTAGTGTGAGGGATAAAGGAAGGCTTATTGTTTTGAGAGGAAACAATTTGTTGTGCTTCTTTAGATTTTTTAGTAGCCTCCACCCAAGTCATAGGTCGAGCCATGAGGACATGGGCCTGAATCTCCTCCTTAAGGCCACTGATAAAACACTCTCGAAAGAAAGCATCAGTCATACCCTCTATTCGAAAAGCCAGACACTCAAATGCAGTTATGAAGTCTTCTATTGTTCCTGATTGCTTCAATTTTGTCAAATGGTCCAAATGGTTGGTGTTAGTGTCAAAGCATTCATAAATCTTAGTCACAAATTGGGTCCAGGCAATATACCCTTGACGAAAAGTTTTTCTCCATTGCCACCATTGCCAGTGTTCTTGATCTAGGTGGAGAACACCATACTGGAGTTTGGCCAAGTCATCGGTAATGTTGTAGAGAGAGAAATAATGTTCCATTTGGGTGACCCAACTAGTGGGGTCCGAGCCATCAAATTTGGTTACATCCACTCATGGAAGGCATATGTCCCGTTGAAAGTGATGGGGCTGAAAGGAATGGGAATAATTTTCACCTTCAGTCTTTGTATGTGCATCAGGAAAAGAGTCGTCGGTAGGGATCTTGAGTTTGGTGCAGAGTGATGCAAAGATAGATTCAAGATGGGTGGTCAGTTCATGTTTGACTTCTGCCATTGCAGATTGCACGGATGCATTTATGGTGGTATTGATGGATGTATCATGAGAGGCAATAGTAGCACTGAGTTGTTGCACTTCTTGTTGGGTCTCAAGGAAACTAGATTGCAAGGTGTTGAAGCGAGACTCCAGTTCTTGTCTATGGGTATGGGCCATGAGGATGGGTGAACTGAAAAGGGGGTGGGCAGGGTCAGAAATTTTTGCAGAAAAATAATATGGATGAATGTGATAAGGGAGAAAAGATGAATCTAATGGAATAGGTCTCAAATAATGGTGAAAATTTTTCTAGACTTGTTTTTTTTTTTCTTATAGTTGCGGGGTTATACTCTGGTCTGAAGAATGCTACAATGCTAAAATACCCAAATTCTTAACCAGAAATAAATGTGTATTTACTTGGCAACCTGAACAGAGATGCGCTGCAATAGATCTCGCCAGTTTAATTTGTTTATGTTTATGTTTATGTTCCCCAAGGGTTAGGTATTCAAGGGTTCTATAGACAAGGGTTTTCCCTGTGCTATAGATCTCTAATATATGTGCGGGGTCCAACAGTAGTACTTGGCCCAATATCTCAAGGCACTAACTAAGGAGGATAGACCGTACCCTTAGCCATACTACCCGACTACCTAGGTAATAGAGAGTATCTTCCCGAGTGCTTTTATTGGTGACACTATAACAGTCCGGTGGCTGATAGGTTTATCTAAAGAGGGCTTTAGGAAATCTAGGCCGATCCGTACACAGGTGCTATCTAATGCACTACCACTTGAAGGGGTACCAATAGGGTTTACAAGGGTGGCCAACAGATGTGCGCTTAAGAACCACTTGTATTTCCTATGTGTATGAATCCCTCAACCACGGGTTTATGCTCGTAACGACAGATCTTTGTGGCTTAAAGATGCTGGAATATGTCTCTACCCTGAAAAAAAATACCCACCATTTCTGCCAAGGAAAGTGCTCTGATACCACTTGCAAGATACCAGATATATAAAATATGTAGAATAGAAATAAAATGCTAGAAATGGCAGAATAACAGTAAAATATCCAGCATAATATCCACAATAACATAGTAATGATATAAGAACAACAATAGAAGTAGAAGTTTGATTCAGAAAGCAATGTTCACAGGCCTCTTTGAGGGGGCAAACTCCAATCGAGTAGCGCTCTGTTACAATAATCTCAAGCTAGGGTTTTCATACCCTCGAACCTTATTTATACTAAATATGTCTATTAAGAGAAGCATCTAGAGGAAGATCCTTCTAGAAGCGGAAGCTTCTATTAGGTCTTCTTACATCCGCCTTATTCTATTTTATTGAAAGGCCTTATTAATATTGACCTTTATTACATCTGAATACATTGATCTACCTATGTGCGGGTTAGGACCTTAACAGGACAACACTTGTCTCAAGGGGAGGGGCATGTTAAGCCCTAATATTGGCTCATTACCCCTTAATTGGGGCATATTATATTAGTAATGTTATTTTATTTATGTCGGCTTTAGGCCATTAGTTGTAATTATACCTCCTAGTATCCTATATATACCAAGGAAACATTTTCATTTTGAATCATCTGGTACTTGAACATTTAAGTGGGGTAAAAGGAGGTTGCCCCCTCGAAGAGGCTTATTATCTAAAATTATCTCTTTTTAAAGGCTTTGAGTACTTTTTCTGAGGTTTTTCTATGCTATATTGATATTTGGTTCTTAACACGTATCTACGAAACTTCTCCCACATGACCCCGTGTATGCTTCAGAAAAAATCAATCTTGATATTGCCTCATGGTTTCCATTCTGTTATGGTTGTTCAATCTTCTTCATCCACTTTTGAAGGTGTCCCAGCTTCTCAGAACTTCAGCTATGAGCTTCCATATTTTCAAAATTGTCTTCCTTCCAAGCTTCATGTTTTCTTCTTGTCATGCTATATGAAGCACTCATCATCAAATGTCTTCTTGTGTTTCAACAATCCTAGGATTTGTGTCCAAACCCACTACAGTTGTAGCATCTCATGGTGTGACAATGATCAGTAATGTGTCCCACTTGATTACATCTCTAGAACTTTAGTGTGTTATGAAACCTTCCATTATATTTCCTTGCATAGTTTCTGCAATCCAAAGATTTGCGACCATATTCATTACATGAGTAGCATCGACCATGAAAAACATTTTCATACCTTTTCTTTGGTGTCCATCTTGAATGTGTCTCTCTTTTGAATTTGCTTTGAGGTGCAAAGATGGCTTCTTGATGCCTGCCTTTCTTTGTGTAGATGGTTGACTTGCAACATTATTTGCAGTTTTTGAGAATGAAGGACTTACCACATGCTTCTTATAAGCTCTAGCTTTAATATGTATAGCTTCCTTGTTGTATCCAAGTCCTGATTTATCATTTGGAGATCTTTGGCTATATAGGATCTCAGCCAATATTTTTGAGCTTTTCATGAACTTGATGTGAGTGTTTGACTTATCTACTTTCTTTATAACATCAACAACTTCATCTTCCAACTTATGGCATGACTCTTCCTTTTAATTTACTTGATTCTTCAATAATTCCTCTATTCTTTTGGCTTCTTCAATTTTGGTCTTAATATTGACATTAACTTCAATACTTTTGCTAAGTTCATCATCTACCTTCTTCTTTTCTTCTATTTAATTCTTTAGTCTTTTGATCGCTTCTTCTTTTTCTTCTAATTGAGTCTTTTTACTTTCTTGTTGTTCTTTGAGCATTTGCTTTAGTGCCATGGTATATCTTGGGTACTTTTCTAGGAATTCCTTGGTGTATTTTTCAAGATACTCAAAAGCAATTGATTAATTTCCTATTTCATTGCTAACATTATCTACCTCAGATAAAACTTTATCTTTAAGCTTCAAAAAATCTTCCTCTTCATCTATAGGATAATTGTCATCTGATTCTACACAAACTAATACATTTTTTTCTTCACTTGTAGAGAAACATTCAACATCATCACACTTAGAATTATTTCAATTAGGGGATTTTGGAAATTCTTTACCTTTATTGTTCTTAATGGAATTGTCTTCAGTGTCTTCCTTTTTTTCCTTGATATGTCTTCTCTAGATTCATGCATAGATCCTTGGCGGAAGTACATTGTCCCATAATTTCTTTGACAGAACTTGAGAGTCCATTGAAAATGGTCTTGAGAACCAATGCATCATTATTATTTTCTTCCTTTTGAGCTGCAAAATTTGACTTATTCTTCAAGGGAAATGATCCACCAATAGTTGCTTTCCAAACACTTGCTTTGTTTTCTTTCAAATACCCTTTCATTTCTATTCTCCATGCTGAATGATTTTTCTCATCAAATATTGGAACTTCATCATTCATTTGTGTTTCCATGGATATTCTTCAAGATTGTTAAGGCTTATAGTGAAGTCCTTCTCTGATACCAATTGTTGGACACACCAACCAGACTAAGAGGGGGGGTGAATTAGTGTGTGGGATTTTAAAATTTTTTCTCACTTCAAGTTAACAACCATTTCAAAACATAATATTACACATCATCATTGTAATATTGCATGTAACCATTAACCAATGACATCCATAAATAATAAAGAGAAATAAATCCATAAACACAATGAACACAAGAGACACCATATGTATGTGTAATATTTTGTATTATGTTTAACATGTGACTACAATCATGGGGGTTTTATCAGCACCAACTGAAGTAAGGAGCACCAACTCAAAGGAGAGCACCAACTCTCAAACAAGACTCGACTTGTTCCAAGACTCAACTTGTTGATAGAATGCAATCTATCGAACTAGAATTAATATAGTAGTACAACCAAGAAAAGTAAAAGTCAACTAGTTATAGAATATGATCTAGATCATAATTAGAGATCTACAACAAATTATCGTCACAATAATGTTCCCATACAATCAACCAAACACTTAATCAACCTCCCTCCATTCACGATGCCATGCAATCAACCAATTACCTCAACTTGTAAGATTCACCACAAGCTAAATTTTATGTTTCTAATTATGAAATTTATATACGCGTTAATCCTACATGTACTACATACCTCTGCAAATTTCACAATCTGCAAAGCCACATAAAAGAATTTGTAGTAGAAATACCAAGATTACTTGTTTGACACATATTTTCAAGATTATTCAGGAACCCTAAATTCCACAGAGAATATCTTTGAAAATATTCTAATTCAATGTTTAAATTTTTAACCATATATACTATGATCTTTGTTGTTCGTCCCCTACAAATTTCATGGTCTGAAACTTCGGTTCCAAAAATTTACAGAACTGAAGTTATATAAAATATGGAAGACCCTCTAGAATTATGTCCTATTATAGAGAGCTCACGTGTACGGCATACCTCGCATTAAATATTTGTTGTATGGATCTGAAAATGGTACAAAACATACTACAGACTTTACTATAACCAATACATTTTTTATTACTAAATTTGGATCTTGTAGGAAGATGTTATGACGTTTTTACTCGAAACACCTATTTTAGACTAGTTTTAGGACTAGCCACAAACCCTATTTTCCACATAGTGTAACTCCCAAAATACAAAGACCCACAAGTTGAAATTGTTATCACAGTTACTTGGATATGTTTTCTCAATGGAATCTATATTTTTCTATCTAAATAATCATAGAATAAAATTTTTGCGAAAATGGTGAGATGGCTTGTAAATAACATACCTTAGAAAGTGTAATATACTAGATATAAAAAGTATGCAGAACAGAAATAAAATGCTAGAAATGGCAGAATAACAACAATATAACCATAATAATCACCACAATAACACTGAAATGATATAATAATAACAACATAAATAACACTTTGATTCTGAGAGCAATGTTCATGAGCCTCTTCGAGGGTGAATCCTCTAGTCGAGGAGAGATCTTTTACAATAGTCTCCAAGCTAGGGTTATCATACCCTAGACTCTTATTTATACTAAATATGTCTATCAAAAGAAGCATCTAGAGGAATATGCTTCTAGAAGAGGAAGCTTCTATTAGGTCTTCTTACATTCGACTTATTCTATTTTATTGCAAGGCCTTATTATTATTGACCTTTATTACATCCGAATATATTGTTCTACCAATGTGCAGGTTAGGACCCTAACTTGTCCTTCCCCTTAAAAACAACCTTGTCCTCAAGGCTTGAGATGTGGAAATTGCTGTAGAATGGTAGCTGGTTCCCAAGTGGAATTTGCTAGAGTTGTATCTTTCCACTGGATTAACACTTCCTTGATGGTTATTTGATGCAGGCGACACTCACGCTGGTCCAAAACTGCTTGTGGATGTATACAAATGGATCCTTCTTCGGATAACTCAGGAAGGTTGGTTTTAATTTGGCACTTAGTTCCGATCACCTTCTTTAAGCAAGAAGCATGAAAAATAGGATGTAGCTTCGAATGATTAGGCACAACTAATTGATAGGCCACCTATCCCACATGCTTGAGAACTATATAAGGACCATAAAATTTGGGTGCTAGCTTCTGACAATGCTAGGACTTGAGGGAATTATGCTTGTAAGGTTGCAGGCTAAGAAACACCTGATTCCTTTCTTCAAATTGATGTTTAGAGTGACCTTGATCTGCTTGTTGCTTCATGTGATTATGTTCCATGAACAAATTCTCTTTGAGGGTATGGAGAATAACCTCTCGAACTGTAAGTGTTTGGTCAACCGCCTGGACCTTCGAGACACCAGGTAAGTATGAGAGAATTGAAGGTGGATTCTGTCCATATACCGCTTCAAAAAGAGTCATTCATGTAGTTGTATGGTATGAAGTGTTTTACCACCATTCAGCTAGGGGTAACCATTGAGCCCACTAATTTTTCTTTTCTGAGGAAAAACACCTCAAATATGTCTCAAAACACTTGTTGACAACCCTTTTTTGACCATCAGTCTGGGGATGATAAGTTGTACTAAGATGCAATTGGGTGCCTTGTAGCTTGAATAGTTCTTGCCAAAACTTGCTTGTGAAAGTGGAGTCACAATCAGAAACAATAGAGTGTGGCATGACATGGAGCTTGAAGACCTGATCCATGAAAATTTGAGCCACCATGGATGTTGTAAACAAGTGTTGAAGAGCGCAGAAATCAACATACTTGGAAAGGTGATCAACAACCACCAAGACTGATTTATTTCCCAATTTGGGTAAGCCTGTAATAAAATCCATAGAGATGTCCTTCCAAATAGCATGTGGAATCGGGAGTGGTTGTAGTGTGCCCAGAGATTTGACTATTTCTCCCTTGTTGAGTTGAAACACATCACATTCAGCCACAAAATTATGAATGTCCTGTTTCATACCATCCCCAAAAAAAGAACGTTTGACCCTGTCATAGGTTTTGGTGAGCCCGAAATGCCCCGCTGTCGATGTAGCATGAAGCTCAGAAAGTACCGTGGATTTAATATTTGATTGTTTACTTAAATACAAACAACGTTTGTATTGAAGCTCATCATGGAGCCAAGTGTACCCTTGGGAGATGGAGCACTGGAATACAATTTTTGGATCAGCTGCGAACTTTTGGGATCTTGTAGCCATTCCTAGCGAACATCTTGGAGCCAATCTGGTACAATGAAGGAAAGAGAAAAAAGGGATCCTTCATATTCATATTTGTGGTAAAGTGCATCTGCAACCACATTTTCTTTTCCTTTCTTGTAAATGATCTCATAATCATAGCCAAATAGCTTAGTTACCCATTTTTGTTTCTCCGGGAAGGAAGTGCATTGTTCCAAAAAATACTTGAGGCTTTGATGGTCTGTCTTAATTTGGAAGCATTGCCCCAATAGATAAGGACACCACAAATCAACAGCATGTAGAATAGCCAACATTTCCTTTTCATAGATATATTTGCCCAGATTTCTTTCAGATAGTTGCTTGCTGGTAAAGGCCAAAGGCCGACCCTCTTGCATAAGGACAACACCAATTCCTTTCCCTGAAGCATCACATTCCAAGACAAAGGTCTTTTTGAAATCAGGAAGGGCCAGGACTAGAGTGGTGCACATGGCCATATTCAAGGTTTGAAAAGCTTGAGCAATAGATGGAGTCCAAGTGAAAGAGTTTTTTTTAGGAGAGTAGTGAAAGGTGCTACAATCTTTTCGTAATTCTTAACAAACTTGTGATAATAGCCTATTAAGCCCAGAAATCCACGCAAGTTTTTGAGAGTATTTGGGTGAGGCCATTCTTGCACATCTTCAATCTTTTTAGGATCCACCCTGACACCATCCTTGCCAACCAGATGACCCAAGTACTCTACTTATGAGGTGCCAAAATCACATTGAAACTGTTTCAGGAAAAGTTGGTACTGAGAGAGTAGATGGAGAACACAATCCACATGAGAAAGATGTTATGTCTAGGTCTTGCTATAGATGAGGATATCATCAAAGAAAACTAATACAAAATGACAAACAAAAGTACATAAGACATGATTCATGAGGCTTTGGAAGGTGGAGGGACCATTACACAAGCCAAAGAGCATGACCAAAAACTCATAGTGGCCCTCATGAGTTATAAAGGAAATCTTGGGAATGTCTGCCTCTTTCATATGTATCTGGTGGTATCCCAAACGGAGATCAAGTTTAGTAAAGAATTGGGTGCCACTTAGTTCATCCAGGAGGTCATCAATGACAGGAATGGGAATTTTTTCTTTAATGGTAAGTTTGTTGAGGGCACATAAGTCAGGACACATTCGCCAAGAACCTTCTTTCTTCATGACCATGATCACAAGAGAAGAGTAAGGGCTTGTACTAGGGAGGATAACACCTGCATTAAGGAGTCCCTGGACCATTTTCTCAATTTCATTTTTTTGGGAAAAGGGGTGATGATATGGACGGATATTGGGAGGAAGGATTCCGGGTACAAGGGGAATGGAATGATCATTAAAACCACATGAAGGAGGGAGTCCTTGGGAGTGGAAAAGACCATTTGATGTTTATAAAGGATGTCTTGGAGGTCTTGCAGCACCGAGGGTGTTTATGTTGCGTGGATGGCATGGAGTTGAGTAATAACACAAGAATGACCCTTTGTGAAAAGTTTTCCATGCAATGGGAAATAATGATCTCAGGTGAACCGATGGTGATGCCTTAGAACTTATATTGGTGGCCTTCCTGGTCAAATTGCATGGTTAATTCCTTAAAATTCATGATAATGGGACCCAAAGTCCTTAGCCAGTCTGCACCAAACACAATGTCATACCCACCCATGTCTATAACAAACATATGAGATTTCAGGTGTGAGTCACCAATTTGGAGACACACATTTTCACAATGCCCTCCACATTTCATGGAGCCACCATTGGCAATCATGATTTGGAAATTATTGATGACATGGATGTAGCAATGAGTTTCTTGGGCAATGTGGCGATGAATAAAATTATGGGTGCTACCACTATCAACCAGAATGATGACCTTCTGATGCTTGATGTAACCAATTAGCTTGAGGGTTTGGGGAGCAGAGAAGCCAGTGAGATCATGTTAAGAACCAAATATCAATATAGCATAGAAAAACCTCAGAATAAGTAATCAATGCCTTGAAAAAGAGATAATTTTAGATAATAAGCCTCTTCGAGGGGGAAACATCCTTTTACCTCACATAAATGTTCAAGTACAAGATGAATCCAAATGAAAATGTCTCCTTGGTATATATAGGAGACTGGGAGGTATAATTACAACTAATGGAATATATCTGACATAAATAAAATAACATTACTAATGTAATATGCCCCAATTAAGGGGTAATGAGCTAATATTAGGGATTAACATGCCTCTCCCCTTGAGACAAGTGTTGTACGCAATGCTTGAGTAACTCTGGATTCTTTTGTATAAAAGACGCATCTTCCCAAGTGGAATGTTCAACCGATAGTTTCCTCCATTTAATGAGATACTCTGAAATGGATCTATTCCTCAGCTAGTGAATTCTTGTGTCAGTCATGGTTTCAAGTTCCAATATGATTTTTCCTTCCTCGTCAAGTTATGGAAATATAGTTTGAACTGGGATCTTGTCTCCTATAACCTTCTTTAAGCATGAAACATGTAAAACTGGGTGTACTCGTCAAGATGCAGGCAAATCCAATTTGTATGACATAGTACCAATCTTTTGCAACACCTTATAAGGGCCATAATACTTTGGTGATAATTTATTATCCTTCTTGGCTTGCTTGAGGGACATCTGTTTGTATGGTTGTAGTCTTAAAAAAACCCAATCCCCTACTTCAAAAATTCTTTCACTACGTTGTTGATCTGCTTGTTGTTTCATGTGATTATGTGCCATTGTCAGGTTGTCCTTTAAGATTTGGAGAACTTGTTGTTGATTCTCAATGTGATCTTCCAATGCTTGAACCTTAGATTTTTATTTTAGAGAAGAAGTGATGGAAGGAGGGTGGTATCCATAGAGTTCCAAAAATGGTGTCATTTTTGTTGTAGTATGAAAGGAAGTGTTATACCACCATTCTTCCAAGGGTAACCATTTGAACTATTGTGTTTGTTTATCAGAGACAAAGCAACAAAGGTAGCCTTCTAGACATTTGTTCACTATCTCGGTGTGTCCATCAGATTGAGGATGATAAGATGAGCTATGAGCCAATTTAGTACCCAAACAAGAAAATAATTATGTCCAAAAATGTCCAGTGAAGATGGGATATCTATCACTTACAATAATATTTGGGATGCCATGTAGCTTTTGAACTGTCTCCATGAATGCGGTGGCAACTGTACTAGATTTGAGGGGATGAGAGAGTGCACAAAAGTGTGCATACTTGATCAGTCTATCAACAATCACCATGATGACACTCTTTCCTTCAAACTTCGGTAACCCTGTGATGAAATATAAGGAAACCTCCTCCCAACACTGACTTGGGATGGCTAATGGTTGTAAAAGACCTAGTGTCTTAATTGTCTCCACCTTATTTTGTTGGCAAACCAAACATTCTTCCACAAACCTTTGAACATCAGTTTTAAGGCCATCCCAAAAGAAATCCTTCTTGACTCTATGGTAGGTTTTCAAAAATTCCGAGTGCCCTCCTACTAGAGAGGTGTGGAATTCCAATAGTACCTTTTGTTTGAGTTGGGAGTTCTTACACAAATATAAGTGATATTTGTACCATAGTGAATCATTTTTCCATCTAAATGTATCTGATGCACTGGAATCTTGCTGCAACTTTTGAATGAGAGTCCACACTTTTTCGTCATTCTTCCATTCATCCCTTGCTTATATTATCCAATTGGGTTGGATGATCGAGATAGTACAGATAAAGGCCTCAACATCTTCATCCTTTCTTGAGAGTGCATCTACCAAAACATTTTGTTTCCCCTTTTTATAGACAATTTCAAAATCATAACCCAATATCTCAGTTACCCATTTTTGTTGTTCTTTTAAAGATAGTCTTTGTTCCAAGAAGTATTGAAGACTATCATGATCTATTTTGACCTTGAAGTGCCTACCTATTAGGTAAGGATGCCATTTCTTCAATGCATGTAGTATTGCAATCATTTCCTTATCATAAACGGGTTTGTGTAAGTCCTTTCCCTTGATTGGTCGACTTTCAAAATCCAGGGACCTTCCTTATTGCATTAGGACAACACCAATTCCATTTCCCGAGGCATCACTTTCCAAAATAAAGTTTTTTGTGAAGTCTGGAGTGGTCATGATAGGAGCTTTGTGCATCACCTCTTTAAGTTGTTCAAAAATTTTAGTTTCCTATGGAGTCCAAGAAAATGCATCCTTCTTAGTTAGTGTCGTTAAAGGTGCTTCTATTCTTCCATAGTGCCGAACAAACTTGAGGTAGTAAACTATCAAACCCAAAATTCCTCTAAGATTCTTCAATGTTTTGGGAATCGGCCAGTCCATCATGGCCTTAATATTGCTAGGGTCTACCTTGAAACCTTCATGAGATACAATATGACCCAAATACTTTACCTCCTTCACTCCAAAGAAACATTTGGATGGTTTGGCATATAGTTGTTGCTCCTTTAGTAGTTTTAGCACCTTGTCAACATGTCGCACATGATCCTCCCAAGACTTTCTATAGATTAGTATATCATCAAAAAATACTAACATAAATTTTTTAAGGAATGGATTGAAAATGGAATTCATCAACCCTTGGGATGTGGAAGGTGCATTTGTAAGGCCAAAACACATGACCAAAAATTCATAATGACCTTCATGAGTTTAGAATGTTGTTTTCAGGATATCTTCTTCCTTCATTCTAATATGATGATACCCTGAATGGAGATCCAATTTTTTAAAATAGAATTCTCCATATAGTTCATCTAACAGTTCATCAATGACATGAATGGGAAACATATCTTTAATAGTGATCTTGTTGAGCTCTCTATAATCTGGACACATACGCCATGAGCTATATTTCCTGAATACCATTACCACTGGTGCAGAGTAAGAACTTTAGCTAGGTCTAATAATGCCAGCCTCTAACATTTCTTCAACCATGTGCTCAATTTCACTCTTCTGGGCATAAGGGTATCTATATGGCCTAATGTTAGGAGGAAAACGCCCAGGAATTAGGTGAATTTCATGATCATGATTTCGAGTGGGTGGAAGACCTTTGGGAATATGTTCAAATACTTTGGAATGCTTATCAATGATCCCTTAGAGATCTTGAGGAATATATGGCTTAGATGTTTGAACATCTAGTGAGCATAGTTGTGCAATTACGCCTTGATGCCCCTTTTTCAATAATTTTTTCATGCCATTAGAGCTTATCACCTTACCGGGTTTCCCTGTGATACCTCTTAACTCAATTTCGTTTCCTTCCAATGAAAATTTCATGAAAAGTTCTTGAAAATTAAAATCCATTGTTCCTAATGATTGTAACCATTAGATTCCTAGTACAACATCCACACCACCCATGGGTATAGCAATCATTGGACTATTCATTACATATTCCCCCATAGTAATATTGATCTTATTGCATTTTCCTGAGCAATTGATAGTTCCTCCATATGAAATCATTACTTGAAACTCGGGCACTAGATATACAAAGAAATTGAGAGATTTGGCTAATTTACAGTGAATGAAATTATGAGCACTTCCAAAATGAATTAGGACTATTACCTTTTTCTTTTTGATTTATCCTTCAATCTTGAGGGTTTGAGGAGTGCTAATTCTAGCCAATGCATTACACGATATCATGGGAGTCAAATCTCCAAAAAAAATTGATTCTACATTTTCATCTTGAGATGGTTCTTGTTCTTGTTATTCTTCCTCTTCACAATCTATGTAGAATAATTTATTCTCACCACACTTATGTCCCCTACCGTAATTTCTATCACAATTAAAGCATAAACCTTTTTCTTTTCTTTCTCCAATTGTTGAGGTGTCAACCTTTTAGGTTGAGGTGTTTTAGAAGGAGAATTTTTCTCTCTATAGATGTTAGGATTGGTCCTTCTAGTAGCCATAGCCATATTTTTACTTTCAACATTTCTTGCCACCTTAAATGCATTCTCCATTGATTTGGGTTCCCAAAGGTGAACCTCGTGTTGAATGTTATCCTTTAAAGTTCCTATGAATACATCAATCATTAAAGGAATATCTGTTACCTTTATATTCAATCTTTGGAAGTTCTCAATGTGCTCGGTAACTGAACCCTTTTGCTTGAGATTTATCAATTGGATAAAGAAGCTATTGCTCCTTGTATCCTCATAGTGTGCTAGCATTTCTTTTGTGAAAATTGTCCAAGTGACAAGTGATTTGCAAGAACAAAGGCATCGATACCATACAAATTGATTGGGTTCTAAATATAAAGAAGAAATTCGTACCTTTTGTGTATGTGGCACATTATGTAGATCAAATAATTGCTCCATCTGAAGTATCCATGTGATTGGGTCCTTGCCATCAAAATTCCTCATATCAATCTTAGGAATGTGGTTGGTATTCAACCCAAAGTTGGAGTTTCTCCATTCTTGATTCACCTTCCTTGTTTCCTCATCATGAATTTCATGGGATGAATTTTCACTTTCAGGTGTCTTCTCTATTACGAAATTTTTCAATACTTCCATGATCTCCTATTTTAAACCATCCATCTTAGTATTTATTGCCTCCAACTTAGCTTCCATCTCTTGTAGTTCATCTTTTGTTACTATCTTCTTTTGTAAATAATTTATGTCCCTATGCATTTCTTCACCTTCATCAAGAGTCCAAGTATTATTGTCTGGAGGTTTATTTGGTGTAGAAGTTCCCTTTTTGGGTGGCATGTTGGCCAAATATCACTTTTGAACCTTGATTTTGAGGTGGTTCTGCTATAAAATCTTTCTTCTATTGTATCTCCCAAGTTTTGGCCCTTCTGGGTATGAAACTTTCTTTTATGTAGTTCTTTGATATTTCTCCTCTACAATGCCACATGTCTGATAAAAATTGGATGTGCCAAGTGCAATTTACGGTAACTTCCCCACAACTTGTTGATTTTTGGCCTTTCTAGGATATCTCACTTGTATAGCGTGCCCCACACAAAATAATTGATATAAAATTATGAAACTCATACCAGAAATAATAAAGACTGTCCACTATCCAATGAAACTAGTCTCAGTCAATTTGGATACTCTAGGAAGAAGTTATTATTGTTTTACCTGGAACACCTTCTTGAGACTAGTCAATAGGACTAATCAGATACCCTATCTTCCAAAGGGTGT
This sequence comes from Picea engelmannii, assembly GCA_009831015.1. Lineage (NCBI taxonomy): Eukaryota > Viridiplantae > Streptophyta > Pinopsida > Pinales > Pinaceae > Picea > Picea engelmannii. Next base: position 958,214 of record ML782357.1, on the reverse strand, counting down.
ATCTAAAAATGTAATATGACCCAAAAGATGAACATTTTACCACTGATACCTTACTAATTTATGTGAATATCCTCCAGTTTTCAGGGTCTGAAATGTTACAGAAATTGTTTTATAGCAAACATTTCAAAATGACTCAGTTCAAGATGATTCTAGAACCCTATCTTGTATAGGTTGTATCTCCGAAAGTATAAGGCCCCAGGAGATGCAATTTTAACCCAACGTACCTTGATCCGTATACTAAATATCCTCCAATCCCTTTCTTCTGAAACATTGTAGAAACAAATTTATAGTGAAAATTCCATGGTGTCTTAGATGTAGAAGCGAAACCCCAAGACTTTGAGATCTGATACTATATGTTAAGAACCAAATATCAATATAGAATAGAAAAACCTCAGAATAAGTACTTAACGCCTTGAAAAAGAGATAATTTTAGATAATAAGCCTCTTTGAGGGGGCAACCTCCTTTTACGCCACATAAATGTTCAAGTACAAGATGAATCCAAATGAAAATGTCTCCTTGGTATATATAGGAGACTAGGAGGTATAATTACAACTAATGGAATAAAGTCGACATATATAAAATAAAATTACTAATGTAATATGCCCCAATTAAGGGGTAATGAGCCAATATTAGGGCTTAACATATCATTGAGGGAAATCACCGGTTCTACTTTGGGAGGGTCTGAGGGAGGGGTTATGTCAGGGATTTCAGGTGACTCGGACACAAGGGGAGTTTCAATATCCTCTTCTAAAATATCCTGGGAGATGGCCATAAAGAGATTGGTTTCCTTACACTTGTGGCCCAGAAAATATTTTTCATCACAATTATAACAAAGGCCTTTGAGTTGGTGTTCAACCATTTAAGTCCTAGTCAATTTTTGGATCTTTAGTGGAGCGGTGTGAGTAGTGGGATTTATTGGTTTAGGGCGAGGGATAAAGGAGGGTTTCTAGTTTTGAGAAGATACAACCTGTTGTGCTTCTTTATCTCTTTTAGTAGCCTCCACCTAAATTTGAGGCCAATACATGAGGACATGGGCCCGAATATCATCCTTGAGGCCACCGATAAAACATTCTCGAAAAAAGGCATCAGACATGCCCTCTGTCTAAAAATCCAGGAACTCAAAGGCAGCTATAAAGTCTTCCATTGTTTCTGATTGTTTCAACATTGTCAAACGACCCAAATGGTTGGTGTCATTGTCAAAGCATTCATAAAGCTCTACCACAAAGTGTGTCCAAGCAATATAGCCTTGACGAGAAGTTTTTCTCCATTGCCACCATTGCCAACGTTCTTGATCTAGATGGAGAACACCATACTAGAGTTTGGTCAAGTCATATGTAATGTCGTATAAAGAGAAATAATGTTCCATTTGGGTTACCCAACCAGTGGGGTCTGAGCCATCAAATTTGGTCACATCCACCCTTGGAAGGCGTAGGTCACGTTGAAAGTGATGGTTCTGAAAGTTATGGGAATGAGAGGAATGGTCACCTTTAGTATGTGGAGCTGAGGAAGAGGAAGGGTTATCTGTAGGGATATGCAGTTTGGTTAAGAGTGTCGAAAAGATAGATTCAAGCTAGGTGGTGAGGTCTTGTTTGATTTCCTCCATTGAGGACTGGATGGTTGTATTGATGGAAAAAACATTGGCACTGAGTTGTTTTACTTCTTGTTGGGTCTCGATGAGACCAGATTGCAAGGTGTCAAGGAGATCTTCCAAGTCTTGGCTATGGGTATGGGCCATGAGGATGGGGGAACTAAAAAGGTGGGGGTAGGGTCAAATTTTTTTGTCAAAAAATGATATGGATGAAAGTGATAAGGGAAACGAGATGAATCCAATAGAATAGGTCTCAAATAATGGTGAAAAAAATTCCTAAATACTGTAGAATACTCCGATATGAAGAATACTGCAAAGATTAAATGCCCAAATGCTTAACCAAAAAGAAATGTGTATTTACTTGGCAACCCGAACATAGTTGTGTGGCAATAGATCTTGTCTGTTTTAATCTGTTTATGTTTATGTCCCCAAGGTTTAGGTATTCAAAGGTTCTACAAACAAGGGTTTTCCATGTGCTATATCTCTATGATATACATGCAGGGTCCAACAATAGTACTCATCCCAATATCTTAGGGAACTAACTAAGGAGGATAGACCATACCCTTAGCCTTACTACCTGACTACCCAGGTACTAGAGAGTATATTCCCGAGTGTTGTTCTCGGTGGCACTATAACATTCAAGTGACCAATCGGTTTATCTAAAGAGGGCTTCAGGAAATCTAGGTCGATCCGTACACAGGTGTTGTCTAATGCGCTACCACTCGAAGGGGTACCAACAGGGGTTACAAGGGTGGCCAACAGATGTGCGCTTAAGAACCACTTGTATTTCCTACATGTATGAATCCCTCAACTGCAGGTTTATGCGTGTAACGACATATCTCTATGGCTTAAAGACGTCCAAATACATCTCTACCCTGAAAAACATTTACCCACAATTTCTACCAAGGAAAGTTCTCTGATACCACTTGTAATATACTAGATATAAAAAGTATGCAGAACATAAATAAAATGCTAGAATTGGAAGAATAACAACAATATAACCAGAATAATCACCACAATAAACCTGAAATGATATAAGAATAACAACAGAAATAACACTTTGATTCTCAGAGAAATGTTCACGGGCCTCTTCGAGGGGGCAACCTCTAGTTGAACAGAGCTCTTTTACAATAATATCCAAACTAGGGTTATCATACCCTCGACTCCTATTTATACTAAATATGTCTATCAAAAGAAACATCTAGAGGAAGATACTCCTAGAAGATGAAGCTTCTATTAGGTCTTCTTACATTTGACTTATTCTATTTTATTGCAAGGCCTTATTAATATTGACCTTTATTACATCCGAATATATTGTTCTACCTATGTGCGGGTTAGGACCCTAACAAAAAGCAACATCAAAAGACTTTATCCTCCCTTGAAATTCGACCTTCTTTACATCACCTTGCCTCTGAAATTTGCCTTAGATTTCCTTTGGTTACCTCAGTGATTTGTAGAAATTCATTATTGACAATCCATATAATTTTAGGTATATATCTAGACAATATACCTAATTTTTTTTTTATCCCACATTGGTTATACTAACAATAATTTATGTCATCTGTGTTATATATACACACTCTTATTTTATATTTTTATATTGTTTTATATCTTGGGAAGTATTTGTTTTAGGTTTTGCAGGAAGATAAAACATCGAGAAGACATACGAGGAGAATCTAGCAAGCAAAGAGGAGAATTTAGCAAGCAAAGTGGAGAATTTAGCATTTCAGAGGTTGTTTTTTGGTTAAATTCTTACATGTTTTCTACTTTTTTCTAAAAACCATAGATGTTTTCTACTTTTCTCAATAAAATCCTTAAGATTTTTTGAAAGAAAAAGGCAAAAAAAGTTAAATTTAGATATAATTTTTTAACTTTTGTTTTAGCTTTTGTCTAGTTTTTTATGTTTTTTTATGTTTTTTTAGGTTATTACCTAGGTTATATGTTATATGTTATATGTTATATATTATATAACATATAACATTTATATGTTAATAATAAACATTTCCCTAGCTCCCACGACAAGCCCTGGGCACGCCCGAGGCTTGGCTGTGGGGGATAGGGCGATGCCCGACATCGCCCCAGCCCCTCCACAGCTAAGGAATGGTCCCACGTGATCAGGGCTTGGCCGTGGTGGATAAGCGATGCCTGACATCACCTCATCCCCCTCGCGGCTAAGGAACAACCCCATGGGACTGTGATTTAGTCACGGGGGGGATGGGGCAATGCCAGGCATCGCCCTAGCCCCCATGGCCAAGCCTCGGGTGTGCCCAAGGCTTGGTCGTGGGGGCTAGTGCAATGTTTATTATTAATATAAAACTGTTATATGTTATATATATGTTATATTAACATATAACATAGTTATATGTTATATATATGTTATATTAACATATAACAATGTTATATGTTATATGATGCAGGAGCATCGTACGCAGCCAGCCAAGCAGCATAAAGGCGGAAGACAGCTGGAAAAGCACCCAGGCACATTTTGAAGTGTTTTGAAAATTAATGGATGAACATTAATGAAATAGCTAAGGGAAGAATACTTACATTTATATCTAGATGTTGTAAAAAGATCTTGAGCATTTCTCTCATCTGTCAAATGTAGAGGCATTTATGCATAATGAATGCAAGTAGGTAGATTTAATTTAATAGATTAGACAATTTAGAAGTGTAGAAGGGAAAAATGGATATCGACACCCTCACCCTTGTATCTTTGTAATTTTTATGATCATTCATAGTTCATAAGTTGTAGAGCTATAGCAGATAACTGTAGAGAGGAACCCATGTACATGAACACTTGAGTTAATATATGAAGCTTTGACTCAACTTTCGTGGTGTTATGATACTTATTGTTTACACTTGTTGAATGATATGTTTACAGTTGATTTGTTTCTCTGTTACGCATTTATTTCAATGTTGTGTTGTGTGTATGATTTCATGTTGAAAGTATGAAGTCAGAAAGAGAAGAAGAATGAGTTTCAATTGTTTCTCTCCCTGAATATTCCTGCAAGGAGTACAGTGAACGTCCGCAAGGTGTGCGTTGACAAGGGTCTGATTTTTATCTCATAAAGATCAAGAGAGATATCGTTGTTCTCATACCAAAATAAGTGCAGGTGTGGCATAGATCCATGCAATGTGTGTGCAGGCAGGTTGAAGCTTTAGAAATTATCAACTAAGGGGAAAATTTGAAGGAATATTGTTGCAAAGAGTGCACAGGGTCGAAGACTCAAATAACCAGAGGTTATTTGAAAGTCTATCGCAAGAAGTGCGTACACAGATCCTTTTGGAAGCTTGAGGCTAAAAGCAAAATCTCAGGAATGATAACACATTTGAAGTGTTCAAAGGGAGATAGAGATCAAAATCATCTCATAGAAGTCAATTTCAGGAGGGAGAACACTGAGTTGTTTGGGCAGAAGTCATTGAGAAGTGAATTGGGCAGTCAGAATTCTCCGTGGAGAACTAGCGAAATCACGAGGACCATAGGATACAAAGGAGTTGTAAGGTGGTTAGGAGTTGGACGAACTCACCACCCTGATATCAAGAATCAACGTGAATTGTTGATCGTAATCAGTTTGAGATGTTAGGAGTCAACCTTTGTTGACATTTCGTGTCTCAGCGATTGTAAGAGTTGTGACATTGCGTCGAGAACCTCCAACCTGTGAAGCCCAAAATGTTTCATGGCTTAAACAAAGGGTTTAATTAACTCTTTGAATGGTTTGGAAAATATCCTGCATTGATCTCGGCCTGAGAGAAGGGGGTTTGCACCAGTTGTGGTATTAGAGCCTGATTTTGTCTGTATATTTCAGGCAGAGGGAGCTAAAGGAAAAGGAGTAGTCTGATACGCACCAGTTGTGGTATCAGAAAACAGATCAAATTCTTTGCTTTTGTAGCAGAGAGAAAAGAGGAAAATTTACAGCCATGATGTTGAGAAGAAGAGACAGGAAAATACCTGATCCAACAGTGGAAAGGGAAATGCGTGAATTATGTGTCAGGCTTGATGCTATGGAGACAACACAAAGGTGCACAGTTGACGTTGGAGATATAAGAGAAGATGAAAGTGAAAATGAATCTGTAAATGAAGAAGTTGCAGTCGAAGATGCTGCAGAAGAACGCCTATTCAGGGTTGTTGCAAGGATAGGTGCCAAAGCAAAAATGGACATTCCCATGTATGAGGGAAACTTGGATGTTGAAGAGCTTCTGGAATGGATTAGAGATCTAGACAAATACTTCGACTATGAGGATGTCGAAGAAGATAAGAAATTCAAACATGTTGTTACCAGACTTAAAGGACATGTAGCACTGTGGTGGGATGAATTGCAGGCTAACAGATGCTACAAAGGAAAGCAGAAAATCAAAACCAGGATAGAATGGTTGTGAAGATGAAAGCCAAATTTATACCTGGGGATTATCAAATCACTCTATTTCATATGATGCAAAATTTGAGACAGAAGTTGATGTCAGTGAAAGAATACACTGAAGAATTCTACACGATAAAGATCAGAGTAGGTCATCGGGAGAGCGATGTTGAAAAAGTTTCCAGATACATGAATGGTCTGTGATATGACATTCAAGATGAGATTAGCATGATGACCATTCAAAATGCGGAAGATTCTTATCAGATGGCTCTGAAAGCCGAAGAGAAACTGAGCTAGAAGCAAGGTCAAAGAGGCTGAGGTGGAAATCAAAGCAGAGGCAAGACAATTTCCCAAGAAAAAACTCAGAAACCCAATGAAGAAGAGAAGAAACCTCAAACTCAACCTGAGAGAGGAGGAAGATCATAGGGAAGGCAGTATGCTAATAGGAATACTTTTCCTCGAGCTAGAGGAAGAGGAAGAGGAAGAGGAGGTGAAATTAAGTGCTTTGTCTATGTAAAAATTGGACATAAATCTTATGAGTGTCTAGATAGGAAGAAAGATGGTGATGAAACTCACATTTCCAAATATCAAGGATGAAATGTTGAGGTAGAGGGCACTGACAGTGGAGGATAATTAGTGATGAGGAAATTTCTCTTGAAACCAGAGAAGGAACTAGAGAACCTAGCCCAAATAAATAGTTTGTTTCAGACTGCTTGCAAAACTAAGGATAGAGTATGCAAGGTCATAGTGGATAGTGGTAGCACATATAATCTTGTATCTACAGAGATGGTAGAAAAACTAGAGCTGGATATTGTTGCACATCCAAGCCCATGCAAAGTTTCGTGGCTACAAAAAGCACATCAGGTAAATGTTACTAAATAGTGTTTAGTTGAAATTAAAATAGGAGGATATAAAGATGAGATATTATGTGATGCCATTCCCATGGATGTTTGTCATCTATTGTTGGGTCAACCATAGAAATATGACATAAATGTGGTTCATTATGGGAGAAATAACATGTACACCCTAGAGAAAAATGGTAGGACTCACATGTTGCTGCCAATTAAGGATAAAGAGGTGAAAACAGAAATGAGCAATATTATACTTCTCATGAGTGGGAAGGAACTTCTTGATGAGGTTAAGAAGAAGGAAGACACACAATTTATTGTGGTTGGGAAGCCCATAATTGTTTTGGTCAGTACAAGGATAGATGATTTACTAGAAGAAATCCAGGAATTGTTGGGAGAGTTTGCTAATATAGTAGTGGATGAACTACCTTGTTCGTTGCCACCTATCAAGAATATAAGTCATCATATCGATCTTGTACCTGGAGCCAGTTTACCAAACAAAGTAGCATATTGGTTGACGTTGCAGGAAAATGAGGAAATTAAGAGGTAGGCAGGTCCAGAACTTAATGGACAAAGGATTGATTCGGGAGAGCTTGAGTCCATGTGTTGTTCTAACAGTGCTCAGCCCAAAGAAAGATGGTGGCTAGAGAATGTGTACAGACTCAAGGGAAATCAATAATATTACCATCAGATACAGGTTTCCATTGCCAAGGATGGATGACTTGATGGATTTCTTGAGTGGAGCAAATGTTTTTTCAAAGATTGATTTGAAAAGAGGATATCATCAAATTATAATGAGAGAAGGTGATGAATGGAATACAACATTCAAGACAAATGAGGGGTTGTATGAATGGCTTGTCATGCCGTTTGGCCTAATGAATGTGCCTAGTGCTTTCATGAGGTTGATGAATGAAGTCCTGAAGGATTTCATTGGGAAATTTGTCATTGTATATCTTGATGATATACTAATTTTGAACAAAACAGAAGAAGGACACTTAAAGAATATAGTTGCAGTAATGAGGAGGTTACAACAAGAGAAATTTTTGACCAATATGAAGAAATCATCATTTATGAGGATGGAACTCATTTATTTGGGTTTTGTTATCTCTGAAAATGAGCTGAAAATGGATTCGGAAAAGATAAAGGTGATTAAGGATTGGCCATCGCTGAAGAGCATGTTCGAGGTACGAAGCTTCCATGGTTTGGCTAGCTTCTACAGGAAATTCATCCGAAACTTCAGTGGAATTAGCACACCAATGATGGATATGGTGAAGAAAAGACATAAATCTTTTCACTGGACGGAGGAAGCAAAGAAGAGCTTCAATCTATTGAAGAAGAAGATCACTGGGCAACCAATTCTGGTTTTTCCAGATTTTAGCAAGACATTCTAGGTCAGGTGCGACGTGAGTGGATTTTCAATTGGAGCAGTCTTAAGACAAGATGATAGACCAGTCGCGTACTTCAGGGAAAAACTGAATGAAGCGAAGATGAAGTACTCCACGTATGACAAATAATTCTATGGAGTCATACAAGCACTGAAGAAATGGAGACATTATTTGGTTCCCAAGGATTTTGTTTTGTACACTGATAATCACTCTTTGAAATTCGTGACTCGAAAAGAGAAGTTGAACCGAAAGAATGCTAAATGGGTTGAATTCATGCAGAATTTTACTTTTCTGATTAAGCATATTTCTAGAACTGTAAATAAAGTTGTTGATGCTTTGAGCAGGAAATGTTTCCTTATGCAAGAATTCATAGTCAAGACTTTGGGTTTTGATAACCTCAAAGAAATGTACAGAGGTGACCTAGACTTCAAGGAGGCATATGAGGCATCTGAGAATCCAATTCTTAGGGATAGAAGCCAATGGACTGAATACATGATCCGGGATGGATTATTATTCAGGGGAAATCAACTATGTATTCCTAAATGCTCCACGAGGGAGAAACTGAATAACTCATATTCATGACAAGATGTTCTCAAAGTTGAATAACTCATATTATTGGCCAGGGATGAGAATAGATGTTAAGAAATTTGTGGATAGATGCAGAATTTTCCAGCACACGAAAGGAAAAAGGTAGAACGCAGGGTTACACCAGCCATTACCCATACCTGAAAGGTTGTGGGATGCAGTGAGCATGGATTTCATATTGGGACTACCAAGGACACAAAGAGGATGTGATTCGATATTTGTGGCAGTCGACATATTTTCAAAGATGGCACATTTCATACCATGCTAGAAAACCAGTGACACCACTCATATTGCGAACCTATTTTTCAAGGATGTTATCAGACTTCATGGCTTGCCAAAGAGTATCATTTCTGATTGAGATACCAAATTCATAGGGAATTTCTAGAGGACCTTATGGAAGAAGTTGGGGACAAGTTTGTCTTTCATCTCAACATATCATCCTCAGACGAATGGACAGACAGAGGTCGTAAACAGGAGCTTGGGATATTTGTTAAGAAGCTTAGTGACTGAACACCATAGTCAATGGGATCACATTCTATCACAAGTGGAATTTGCTTATAATGATTCACTCAATAGAAGCACAGGGCATAGTCCATTCCAGATTGTATATGGAATGCATCCAAGGGGAGTTTCTAAATTGAAAGATGCAGAACAAGCCGAATTCAGGAGTGCTAGTGCAGAGGACTTTGTAGAAGGAATGAAGGAGCTTCACAACCAAATTAAGGAGTGATTGCAGAGTTCAAGTCGAGAATACAAGCATAGAGCAGATCAACACAGGTGAGAACTTTAGTTTGAAGTTGGTGATTTGATTCTTGCACATCTGAGGAAGGAGAGGTTCCCAGGGGGAATGTATAACAAACTAAAGATGAAAAAGATTGGGCCATGCAAGTTCATAAGAAAATTTGGCGCAATCGCATATGATATTGAATTACCTGATGGGGTCAGGATCTCACCGATACTCAATGTTGCAGATTTGTACCCTTATAGAGTGGAAGAATTAAGAGCAGAGGAGGAACAAACAAAAATTCAATGGACAAACCAGTTTCCTGTAGTTGTAGAGCCACAGATGGAAAGCATAATTGAAAAAAGGATTAGCAAAAAGACCAGGAGAAAAGAGTATTTTTAATACTTGGTCAAATGGAAGGGACATCCAGTTGAAGATGCCAGTTGGGAGGATAAAGTAGCAATTCATAGGCATGGATAGACCATGCAAGAGCTCATGAACAGGAGTTCATGAAAATTTTCAAGCAAGAGAGTATGATGCAGGAGCATCGTACGCAGCCATCCAAGTAGCATAAAGGGGGAAGATAGCTGGAAAAGAACCCGTGAACATTTTGAAGTGTTTTGAAGATTAACGGATGGACATTAATGAAATAGCTAAGGGAAGCATAGTTACATTTATATCTAGATGTTGTAAACAGATATTGAGCATTGCTCTCATCTGTCGAATGTAGAGGCATTTATGCATAATGAATGCAAGTAGGTAGATTTAATTTAATAGATTAGACGGTTTAGAAGCGTAGGAGGGAAAAACAGATATCAACACCCTCACCCTTGTTTCTTTGTAATTTTTTATGATCATTCAAAATTCATAAGCTGTAGAGTTGTAGGAGAGAACTATAGAGAAGAACCCATGTACATGAACACTTGAGTTAATATATGAAGCTTTGACTCAACTTTCATGGTGTTATGATGCTTATTGTTTACACTTGTTGAATGGTATGTTTACAGTTGATTTGTTTCTCTATTACGCATTTATTTCAATGTTGTGTTGTGTGTATGATTTCATGTTGAATGTATGAAGTCAGAAAGAGAAGAAGAATGAGTTTCAAATGTTTCTCTCTCTGAGGATTCCTGCAAGGAGTGCAGTGAACATTCACAAGGTGTGCGTTGATGAGGGTCTGAGTTTTATCTTAGAAAGCTGAGGAGAGATATCATTGTTCTCATACCAGCAAAAGTGCAGATGTATCATAGAGCCATGCAAGGTGTATGTAGGCTGGTTGAAGCTTTAGAAATTATCAACTAAGGGGAAAAGTTGAAGGACTACTATCGAAAAGAGTGCACAGGATCGAAGACTCAAATAACCAGAGGTTATTTGAAAGTCTATCGTAAGAAGTGCGTACAGGGATCCTTTTGGAAGCTTGAGGCTACAAGTGAAATATCAGGAAGGATAACACCTTTGAAGTTTTCAAAGGGAGATGGAGATCGAAATCATCTCATATAAGTCAAGTTCAGGAGGGAGAATATCGAGTCATTTGGGCAGAAGTCATTGAGAAGTGAATCGGGCGGTTAGAATTCTCCGTGGAGAACTCACAAAATCATGAGGACCATAGGATCTAGAGGAGCTATAAGGTTGTTAGGAGTTGTATGAACCCACCACCTTGATATCAAGAATCAAAGTGAACCGTTGATCGTGATCAGTTTGAGCCGTTAGATCATTTTGTAAATTTTGGGATTCATAAGTTTGGATTGTAGGCCAAAATCCTTGGTCACTCTAATTCCTGAATCATGAAAGGGATTATCTACTATGGAATTGAATGGTGGGAACACTTGGTAGAAAAGTACCGAAATTCCGTGAACTGTTGGATCTCGTAGATCTGTGAGGAAATTAAGGTTGAGCATCTTTTAGCGTTCAAAAGATCAGGAGGAGTAGTGGGCGTTGGATGGGAATCAACAGGAGTCGTTGATATCACGCGCAAATTTCACTATTTTGGGAATTCAGGGATTGGCGTGACAATTAATTTTGGAGTCGAGAGTTTCAAACTCCTAGTTCACAAAATCCCTAAAATATTGGGACCGTTGGATCAAGGCAGGCTCACAATCGTCGATCCCACCAAAGGTGAAATTTCAAAGTTCGGGGAATCATAAGGGAAGAGGAACAACTATTTTCTATTCTCTCAAAGTCCTGAAAGCCAAAACTGTAACATCCCGCTCTGGCACACTGAGACCACTTATTATTTGAGGACACTTGCTCGCAAGTGATCTGGACCCTTTTTGACATTAGACCTATTATATTTGATTATGATGTGATTGACATATGCCATGATGTGTTACTATTTGATTAGACGGGTGCTATTGACTCAGTTTGATTGAGTGTGCAGGGTTTTTGACCTTGAGGATGTAGAGGCATCGGTAGAACCCCCCTTGGACTCCGGACTGAGTCAAGGAGTGTGCTTTTGGGTTGATATGTTTATTATGATGTTTCATTTGATTGATGATTTGATGTTGAAATTTTTGACATGATTATTGGTGATGTAGGCTGACGATAGCTTGCCGACTTGACTCACATATGGAGTAAAGGGGCCACACACGATTGCAGAGAGGTTGAGGGAGAGGGGTGGATAGCAGCCCTGCCACCGCCTGCTAGCACTCCCGTTGTGGCTCGAACTGTAGGTTAACGATTACCTAGTTCGAGAGGACCCACGATGTCGTGAGGGCCGACTGTGACATTCGCTCACGATGATTCTTAGGGGCGCGCAATAAGGCGGGGGCCTTATTCCTTAGAGCCCTTAGTCTCCTACTAGTTCACCTGGCGGAGTATTGACTCTAGGGGTTATATAGGTCTACCAATCATATCAGTCGGCGAGTGGCACCCTTGGAGCACATGGTGCATCCTAAAGGGCACGTCGCCAAAAGAAATTCCAGAGGCGAGTGGCACCCTTGGCGCACGTGGTGCATCCTGAAGGGCACCTCACGGTAAAGGTGATTGATGGAGTCAGCCTAATTAGCCCTAAGTCTTCAGCACCTGAATAAAACCTTAAGAATTACCCTTAACCAGTCATCGCCTAGCTCAGAATCTAAACCCTAAGCCTAAGATCTTCTAGAGACCGGGGGGAAAATTTAGTGTGGCCTTAACAATTGAAAATTCAAAAAAAAGAATGAAAACAAATAAAACTCAGACCGTCACCCTCTCTTTATCCTTGTCCACTTAATTAAACTATCCTCCTCGCCTTGTTTTCCAGTATCCATCTTCCTTTACTTGTGCAGTTCACTTTTACTAAATCTCCA
>ML782357.1:885019-927684 GCA_009831015.1 Picea engelmannii | reverse complement strand
TGTAATGATTTGACTTTCATATTTGAAAATAAGAATAAAGATGTATCTCTTTTTGTTTTGTGATGAATCTTTTTATTGTTTATTTTTTTGTTTTATTTGTATGTGAATCACTGTACATTGGAAAATTTTATTAAATGTTGTCATTATTTTACTTCAAATGTATAAAAATATGAAAGAAAATGATAATTTTTTTATAAAATTTAGACTTTTTTTGTTCAATTATGTCCATAAAAATGCTTTATTTGACACGTTATTTTAAGGAATATGTACCAAAATGTATAGGTTTTTTATGATATATGGATATAAAATGTGTATTTTTTTTATAAATATTCAATAGTGTTATTTAACTACAATTGTTTTCGATTTATTGAAGTAAAGGTAAACAATGTGTTAAAAATGATGTTTTTCAATATATTTAAAAAGTATGGAACAATAAATTAATTAAGGAGATGAATAAAAATTATATATATATATATATATATATATAGAGAGAGAGAGAGAGAGAGAGAGAAAAAAATGAAAATAGATGAAAAATGAGCATTTAAAAAAATAATGCGGAAACATTGTGGATCGAAAAATTTAAAATATCAAAAATAAGCTAAAAACAGATAGGGGGTGCTACCGGTAGCACCATTTTTAAAAACGAGGTAAAAAATTGGACCCCCCAAAAAATGAGAACTCTGGAGAGTTCTTGTTAAGTTGGTAACTATGTTATGAGATAAGCAAGGGGGATAACGCCATTAGTAGTCCCAATAAATATAACCTCAGGTCTAAGAAGAAGGAAGGGAAGTCTGACATCCCTGATCAACCTTCCATACTAGAGAAGCCTACTAAAGATGCAGTAAACAACAACAAAGAAAAGAAAGATTAGAATCCTCCACCAATAGCCAAAGACCTTATCCCATAGGTAAGAGAGATTATGAAGCCCCCTCCCTCCTTTAGTTTCGAGCATGAAATTAAGAAAATTAGAATCCCTGTCCCCCTTTCAGGGCTAGTCAAGCACAAAGACTTCAAAAGGTCCCTCTCTAAGTTGTTGCAGTCTGAGCCATCATGCCATCCTATAGACTCAGTAAATCTCCAATATGAGAAGCCAATTGTCATCCTAGTTACTATGATAGAAGATAGATATGATTCATCCCCTCCCTTCTATACATCATTGAACATACATGATAAGGTGTTTCATAATTGCTTGATGGACTTAGGGGCATCTCATAATCTCATGCCCAAAATTGTCATGGAAGAAATGGGACTAGAGATCACAAAGGCTTATCATGATTTGTATTCTTTCGATTCAAGGAGGGTGCAATGTCTTGGGGTAATCAAAGATCTAGTTGTGACCTTGTTTCAACTGCCCATGAAAAGTGTGGTCATGGATATTATGGTAGCTGACGTTCCTCCCAAGTTTAGCATGCTTTTGTTAAGATCTTGGATTAAAAGGCTTGGGGGAACCTTGTAGATGGACCTCACATATGCTACAATTCCTATGTTCGGAGGGGAGCATAGAACACTGTACAGAGAGGCTCAATTGGCCTATATTATTAGTGATGAATCTGACCCCACCAACCATCCTATCTTTTCATTTGAAATGGAGTTGGGGGCCAGTTTGTTGCAGTTCACTAATGCTCTTGAGCCTGCCTTAAATCTCAAAAAATAGTCCACGGATTTTCATGAAGCTTCTTTCTCCACCACCTCTATTTGGAAAATGTTTTTTGATGGAGCCTCCTCTAAGGATGTTGTTGGTGCTGGAGTATTTTTGGTTTCACCATCCCAGGAAGCCATATCTCTGTCATACAAACTGGAATTTGAAACTACAAATAATGTGGCATAGTATGAAGCTCTTGTTTTAGGCTTAAGGGATGCAAAAGACACGGGGATCAAGAAAATAGTTGTGTTTGGAGATGCATAATTGATTGTTAAACAAATTAGAAATTTGTATCAAGATAAGAATCCCATGCTCAGAGCCTATAGAAACGAAGTATGAGACCTCATTGATAGTTTTTTCTCAGATTTCAATAGATCATATATTACAAGGGAAAATAATGTCATGGCCGATTCTCTAGCTGTTTCAACAAAAAATTTCAAAGTCCCTCTGCCACCTAAAATCAGGAATGATGTAGAAGTGAAATATAGGCCCTCTATACTTGACAATGTCAAGCATTGGAAAGTGTTTGAGGATGATCTGGAAATCAAAATATTCCTAGAAATTGTTGATGAGTTCTCTGCATTACACATTGATCAGGATCATGATTCCTAAGGTGACCCTCCCCCTGAAGTATTTTTGAATAAAATTACTAATCACCACATTGTCCAACTGCCAAGAAACCACATCCAAAAGGGACTAGTTCCTTTGGAAAGACTGTTCAAAGGGAATTATGTGGTAGTGAATCTTAAGATCTCGACTCATAATGTTGATGTGGCTGAGTGAAATATTGGCACAGAGAAGGACCCAAAATTTATCAAATTGCCAAGAAGCCTGTTAAGAAAGCAAAGGACCGAGTATACTGAGCTATTAAAGGAATTTGCTGATGTGTTTGCTTGGACAGATGAAGATATCAGAACATATGACACCAATGCCATTGAACATAAGATCCCACTGAAAGAGGAGGCCAAACCATTTAGGAAGAAATTAAGACAAATAAATCCTATGATGTTGCCTATTATGGAAAGGGAGATGAAGAATCTTTTGGATGCTCAGATTATTATGTCTTTCAGATATTTTGAGTGGGTAGCGAACCTGGCCCTGGTGAGAAAAAAGAGTGGAGAAATCAGACTCTATGTGGGCTTCAGAAATCTGAACAAGAGCTCTAGTAAGGAAAATTACCCACTACCAAAGATGGAACACATATTGCAGAGGGTGATAGGTTCATCCAGGATTTCCATGATTGATGGGTTTTCTGTCTACAATCAAATCTTTGTCCTTCTTGAAGACAGAGAGAAGACAACCTTCACCACTCTTTGGGGCACATTCATGTATGCCAAAATTCCCTTTGGATTAATAAACATAGGAGAAACCTTTTAGTGAGCCATGGACATCGCCTTCATTGGGGAGAAGGATAAGTTTGTGATCATCTATCTGGATGATATAATAGTCTTTTCCAGATCTGAGAAAGAACATTGTTGTCAAGTGAGGAGGGTCTTCTTGAAATGCAGGAGGTTCGTTCTCTCTTTAAATCCCAAGAAATCATTGATTTCCATGAAGGAAGGGAAATTATTGGGGCACATAGTATCAACCAATGGGGTCAGAATTGATTCAAGCAGGGTAGAAGTTATTCAAACCTTGTCACTTCCCAGATCTAGGAAGGAAGTTCAGTCTTTCCTGGGAAAAATTAATTTTGTGAGGTTTGTTTCCAATTTTGTTGAGATGGTGAAGCATATCACAGTCATGTTCAAAAAAGGAAATGAAGTAAAATGGACTGTTGAGTCTTGAGAATCCTTCAACCAGATCAAGAAGGCATTTTCTGAGGCACATGTGCTTGTCAGTCTTGTGTATTCCAAGGATTTTCTGATTTTTTATTTTTCTTTTTTTGATACGGTGGCAGCTATTTTGTTGTAGAAAAATGTTGAAGGGTTGGAGCAACCAATTTAATTTTTCATTAGGTCATTGAGAGATGTAGAGGAAAAAATATGATATCATGGAGAAACAGGTCTATGCCCTTGTGAAAGCTCTCAAATCTTTCAGAATCTATGTTTTTCATTCAAAGATCATTGCATATGTTCCTTCAGTCTTTGTGAAGGAAATTCTCATTCAACTTGACATAGATGGGATAAGGAGCAAGTGGATTGCCAAGATCCTTGAATTCGATTTGGAAATAAAACCCACCAAACTAGTTAAAGGTCAAGGTTTAGCCAAACTATTGGTTGAATCTAATTGTAAAGCTTTGGGGGTTAATTTCATCAACACTTACTCAGAATATCAATAGGCTAAGCTTCCTGATAGTAGTCCTTAGGATATCCCTCCACTGGTAGAATGCACCTAGTATAAAGACATTATATATTTTCTGCAAGAATTAAAACCCCCTGACGGAATGGTGAACAACAAGGAAAGATATTTAAAGCTCAAAGCGATTAGATATTGCCTTATTGGCCATATATTGTATTGGAAAGACCCTCTAGGTGTGATTCTGAGATGTTTAGATCCACAAGAGGCCCAAAAGATTATGTTCTACATTCATGATAGCCTGTGTGGGGGACAACATTTCTGGAGAACCACAGCCTACAAAATTCTCAGGGCTGGGTACTTCTATCCTACTCTATTCATTGATGTCTGTGCGAAAATCAGAGCTTGTATCCAATGTTAGAAATTATTAGGAAATCAGTAGCTCAAGTCTTTTCCATTGAATCCTATAGTAGCTTCATGACCCTTTCAACAGTGGGGCCTAGACTTTATTGGAGAAATTCATCCCGCATCAAGCAGTCAACACAGATGGATCCTAACTGCCACATATTATTTTACCAAGTGGATAGAAGTTATTCCCATAAGGAGTGCTTCTCACAAATTCATCATAGGTTTTCTTGAAGATATTATGGCAAGGTTTTGTTTGCCGAGAAGAATCATCACCGATAACATTGCATCCTTCAAGGCTGAACCACTAGTCAAATTTTGTGAGAAGTTCATAATTTCATTGATCCACTCTACTCCCTATTACCCCCAGGGAAATGGACTAACAGAGTCCTCTAACAAAATCATAATAAAGATCATCAAAATACTGCTAGAGGACAATAAGAAATCATGGGATTCAAAGTTTAAGTTTTCCCTATGGGATGATCGAGTGACAACGGAGATATCCATGGGCTTCTCCACTTTATAGCTTGTCTATGGGAATGAAGTAGTTTTTCCTTCTCACCTTTCCCTGCCTGTAGCGAAATTATTCCAAGACTACCAAGGTGAGCCTGATGATATGATTATATAGATACATCAACTGGTAGAAGGGTAGCAGACCAGACAGTGGCTGCTGGAAAAAGTGCATGAACATCAACATAAGATCAAGTAAGACTTTGACATAAAGGCGAGAAAAGATGATTTCCAGTTGGGAGATCTGGTTCTCAAATGGGGTGCACCAAAGCAGGATAGAGAAAAGCACAACAAGTTTGAAGCCATGTGGATTGGTCCCTTCAAAATCTCTAAGACATATCCAAATAATACATACAGGTTACAGAATTTGGAAGGCGATCAAGTTTTCAGTGGCCCTATAAATGGGTATTTTCTCAATAAGTTATTTATGTGAGCCACAAGTGGCTCCCATGTTTTTGTAAATATCATTTTTCTTTTATTTTAATGGTTTTATAAGTGACTCCATAACCCAATAGTAAGGTACTGGAACTGCAAAAGAGTTCTTAGCATCTCATAGGGAGAAATCCATCACCCATGGAGCCTAATGTTATCACATTTATTTGTAAAGGGGGAGGGGGGGGGTTGTTCTTCTAAGAAGTTGGTACCTTAGAGAAATAATTAAATAAAGTGGGAAAAAACCAACAATTCATCTTATATCCTAAGTCAGAGGTGTGAAGTGATGTTTTGGCACGACATGATAAGACGTGCACAAAACTGGGTGGTTGAGAGCTAAGCACCCTAGATCAACAGTTGAGGGCCATATCGGGGCCTCAACATGCACACAGGATAAAAAGGATGTAAAGGTGCTTCTTTTCAGCCAAAGACACACATCGGGCCCAAAAGCAATGAAGTTCCAAACCTCTTTTCAATGCCATGATATGTGCATGTGCACATAATGTCCTATCCTGGGCCGAGAAGTAGCTACTCCTAATCACTTTTTCTCCCTCCATTGGTCTTCCACTCACTATCCCTCCAGTACTCATCCCTTTCTCATCTTGCGCCACCTGTGCCCCCTCGCTCCACATCAGCTCCATCCCATTACACCTTAACTCTCGCTTGTGTCACCCCCATGCTATCCTCAGTCTCCTCGTCCATCCACAACTATCCACCTGACCATCTCCCGCCTACTACTCCACGTCGAGTGCGCCAATCACTTCATCAACATCCATGTCTGCCATCAGGATTCCCCGTAAACATCCATCTCAGACCCAGACGATGAATGCTAAGGCTTCCATGTCTTACATGTGCAGAGTTGACTTGAGCCTCCCCCGATCCCAATGAAGCAGTTATGAAGGTGGTTGGCGGTGGTTGAATGTTGTTTTTGCAATAAGTAGAAATCACAGGAAAGGACTTCCAGTAAGTCATCTCATCAGTAGGTCCATTCTAAATCCCTCTTTCATCTGATCAAAGTTCACGTCTGGTCATGGATTTTATGGACAGTCCGACAGGAAGCATGCACATGTAATGCCTTCAATGCAGCTTCTCGATTATGCTTCTGTGATTTTTGTTTTGAGTATAAATACTCAATTTTTATATTTTTGTAAAGGTCGATGGTAGAGAAAATCTCCCGGATTATAAATTCTGGATAAACATTCTGGTTCTTTGGTTATGCATATGCATTTGAGACATCTTGTTTATTGGCATTCGACCTTCTTACTCCCTTTTGTTTCCTTCTGATGCTGAAAGAGTTCATGGTTGAAGGATTCACTTGAATTATTCTGACTACATTATGATGAAAGTTTGATTATAGTGTTGTTATGGTTCCTTTCATTTTCTATGAGATTTAAATTCAAGAAGATCTTATGTTTAAATTGTTCCTCCTTGGGCTGCCTAAAGACTTGATGTCCTTGGAAGACTTTTGCATTTTTTCACCGATGTCTTCCTCCTACTCACCCTTACTACAACTTACTATCTGAAGTTAAATCAATACCTCACTTGCTAGTGCATATCATTTCATTTTTATGAGTTGAGAGGATATTTTCCTGAGACTACACCCATTTGACCCTTTTATAACCAATCTGTGACATAAACTCTGATGGGTATCAGTCTTAACTCTACCGCAATCGAGAGGTGACTTTTGGTTCTAACAGATCATCCTATCTATTTTGATAGCAGGAAGTTGTCGCAATCTGAGCACAACTATAAAACCACATAAAGGGAGGGTTTAGCCATGATCTCTGCTTTGAATAAGTTTAGACATTATCTGTTAGGATCTCATTTTAAGTTCTTTACTGATCATTCTGCATAAAAATATCTAGTTAACAAACCTGTGTTGGAAGGAAGAATCTATCAATGGTTGCTACTATTTCAGGAATTTTCTTTTGAAGTGATCATTAAGCATGGAAGATGCAACATCAGGCCGGATCACCTATCCAGATTAGAGTCAGGAGAAAGTGGTGGGGTAGTCGATGATCAGCTCCCATATGCATACTTGTTCTAGGTTGAGGCCATACCAAAATACCTGGAAGACATAGAAATATTTTTAAGTACAGAGGCCTACCCAGAAACATACTCCACAACTCAAAAACGTCATATGGTGGTTAGAGAAATGAACTATCAATTGATTCCATGGAAATTGTATAAGTTGGGACTAGATAGTATCGTTAGGAGATGTGTCTTATATCATGAAAGACAAGACATACTGTGGGACTTCCACAATGGAGTTGTGAGAGGCCATGTTGGAGGAAAGGCCACTACTCATAAAGTCCTCCAATATGGACTATGGTGGGCCACGATATTCAAGGATGCAAAGGAATATGCTATATCATGCGATGTTTTTCAAAGAGTGGGTAAGCTATCATGACGAGATGAATTACCTCTTCAATGAGTTTGATATTTACAAGAGTTTGAGAAGTGGGTGGTTGACTTCATTGGGATGATCAAACCCACAACTAATCATTCAAAGGATAGGTATATTATTACCGCAACTGATTACCTTACACGTTGGGATGAGGAAATAGATTTCAAGGATTGTTCGACTAATACTATTTCTAGGTTCATTTTTGAAAATATTATCACTCGGTTTGGATGTCCTAGGAATCTAACTAGTAATCAGGGAGCTCATTTCATCAATAGTACAATATAAAATCTTACATTAGAGTTATTGATCCAACATCATAAAAGTAGTCCCTAGCACCCCCAAGCCAATGGAACAATGGAAGCATTTAACAAAATTTTGGAGAGAGGATTAATGAAGGTCTATTGTGCAAACATGGAAGATTGGGATGACAGAGTTCCAAAAATGTTATGGGCTTATAGGACAACCACAAAGAAAATCCACAAGTACACTCCATTTCAGATATTTTATGGGAAAGAGGTTGTGGTACCTGCATAATTGATTACTCCAAGTTTGTATATTGCACAGATTACACACATGTCATACGATGAATCAGTTGCGCAGAGGCTCATAGAATTAGAAGAAATTGAAGAGACCATATTTTTAGTAGAATTTCATTAGTCAATTAAGAAAGAAAGGAAAAACTCTTGGCATGACAGAAACATTAAGACCAAGGTATTTGCATAAGGAGATAAGGTCCTATGTTATGCCAGTCGGTACCAGAAACATCCAGGAAAGTTGCACATGCATTGATTGGTACCATTTATAGTTTCAGAGATTCGACCTTCAGGAACAGTCCAACTCGCGTAACTAGATGGTATGTTGTGGCTAGGATGGGTGAACGACGCTCTCCTGAAACCCTATATCTATGAGAATTGAGCTAAAGTATTGTTTCTCTAGTCCAAAGGAGCATGTATAGTAGTTAGATTTGAGTTGCTTTCTTTCAATTTATGAGAATTTAGTTAATAAAGTCGAAGAGTGCATTATTGCACCACGAAATATAGTTCATTTTGTTCTATCTAAGTATTGTTTGATGGAGAACTGCTTACCCATCAGCGTTGGATCAGAAGACCCACAAAGATATTAATGGTGGTCATTAAATATGACGGGGACCCCTTTGTGGTCGGAGGGAGAGGGAATATAGACACAATCCTAGTCCATGTGCCACATGAACCTAGTCCAGTCACATCCTTTATCACTGCTACAATACCTCGTTTAAATTTGGTTAAGCCATAAAGTTGTGATATGCGAAGATTCCATCTATATTCGTGCCAAGAATTGGCCACGTCCCTAACCAATTTCCCCAGTAAATGTTGAGATCACCTGAGAGATTTTCCCCGTTAACCAGTCATGTCGAAAAACTCAGATCCAAGTTGCGTATATAGGGTAATGATGAATAACAGTTATTACAGAACTTTCCAGCTAAGCTTTTGTATAAGGTTTTGTGAGTTTGGTGTAGGATGCATTGTTTCCCAGAGAGAACTTAGTGATTTGAAAATTCTAAAGCGTGAGAAATCCTATGTAATCCCTCGACCCATAGCTATGATCCCTAGTCCACGTGTCTCTTGTCAAATTTGTTGATAGTTTAGACTCACCATGCCAAGAGGTACAAGAGGTTGAAGTGTCGTTTCAAAGGATGTAGTAGTAGATGAGCCCTGTGACTCCCGAGTCAAGATCATGGGCGATCTCAAAGGAAAGGTAGAGCAATTCAAACTCCTCTACCTCGACTTGACAGACCAGGTATTGTTCCATCAAATGAACATTGATGTCTTCTGGAGTGTCACTCCAGACAATTTGGGAGGCATAAAATTTGTGCCAAAGCTCGAGTTTATTAATTTTTTCAACTATACCATCATGAACCTCAAGGACTTACCACTTTTAAGCACCACTGGGGAAGTTGAGAATTGTACCAAAATTATGATCAACAGGGTATATAACATAAGCCTATGGTTGGATGGGAGATATCTAATCCACACAAAAGACATCCACCAACTTACAGGACTATCCATAGAAGGGGAGGATGTGTCTAAAGGGTTCTAGGGTCCCAACAAGCATGGAAAGAAGAAGGGGGAGACTATTCTATATGAGAGGTTCCATACATAAAGGGGGGGGTGCATAGCCAATATCGACCCCATATTACCCGAGACAGTGAGGACTAGTTGATAAATAATTGATAGAAAAGTAATGAGGTCCTACTACAAGGTAGAATGAACACTGGATGCTTTATTAGTGGAATATTTTTTTGCTAATGGCATTGTCCTCAACTAGTGAAGTTACCTATTGGAGGAACTCCTTATGGCCTGCAAGGAAGCCCGGGAGAAGGGTGGTACTTTCACCTATGGATATTTGTTACTTGTGTTTGTAGTGCTAAAGTGGACGCCACCCATTGGAAGACCATTGTCGCCAGCAGACAAGGGGTTCCTAGAAAAATGTTTGAGAATTAGCACTCAAGGTCAAACTCAGAGAACACTTCCTTTAACAACATGACATTCTCCAAGTGGTACAACAAGTTGATCGATGCAACAAAGAGGTTGCACATTCTGTAGGATCTAGTCAACTGCAACACATGGAACATTGCATTTAGCATGGACCACCACCACACATATGTGTCGCCAATAGGGAGGACTTCCATTCATGCATGCTACCATTCTATTTGGATGAGGAGGCCTTCGATAAGGAGGTTATGTCATGTCCTGGAGTCAAACACAACCCACACAAGTCGGGGATGCATTACGTTCTACCTGTAGAACTACTAAAGAAGAGAGGTTAGGAAGAAGGGGTAGGAGAAAACTCAGGCCCAAAGGTATAGAAGAAAGCATCCCCGAAATAGACAAACTTCTATGAAGAGGAAGAGACATAGCCATTAGAGTGAAAAAAGAGGACAGTACCGATGTTCTCACAACTTCCATAGAAAGCCATGTTGACAAGTAAGGATGTAAACGAGACCCTCAATGTTGCATTCATTATGGATCCTGTGGTCAAGAAAACCAAGATGAGGATCTCATCAAGAAAGGTTCTAAACGCCCAACCCATTTCTTCCACCAGCCCCCGCACTTTCTCAATGGATCGAGAAGCCCATATCATAGACATTTAGGATTCCCCTGAGCCTAACACCACTCCATCCACCACCATCATCACTAAGAAACCTCCATCACCACCAGAACCCCATTCACCACCTCTAGAAACCACCATTCCATCCCAAACCATCGACCAAAAACCCATGTAGGTGGACTACCCAGAGATACCAGAGCAAAGGCCATAACTCCTTGATCCAAAGCCATAAGTACCTAAACAGAGGCTACAAATGACTATCCCAAACCATGAATCTTAGGACTAGAATATTATACTCTTTATGTCGACCAAGAGCACTTTGTCTTCGACGAAGATGCAAACAATAGAGAAGCCGCAAGTCCAATGTCCCCAACACACTTCCTCAATGACTAAGGTTGAGGGTGCTATGGGAAGAGAAAAACAAGAAGATGAGGTCCACAAAGAAGGAGAGATACCATAGGTTTCAAAGAAACTTGAGACGACTTCAGAACAAATAACAATGACAACGCATGAACAGATGGAGATGGTATTCCAAAACCATTAGAAGTGTGCAGAGTTGTTACAAATTTACTTGGCCAGGACAAAAGTTCTAATGCTCCTACCATCAGGTTTAGGGTTGAGGCTTGCACCAGGACCATTGATAGGAGAGGAGGAGGTGGAGACTCCTTCAGAGCATTCAATGTCTAGTGGATTTCCACTGCAGTTCTGACAACCCAAGGATGCCACCCCTTCCTCCACTGACCTTTCATAGTGGATAGCAGCGCATCTAGTTGGAGTGATCAAGGATTCAACTGATCAACTGGAGTAGAGGCTCTAGTAGGATGAAAGAACTGTAAATTTTTCAAAAGAGAAATCACTCCTTTCCTAAGCACACAGAAAATAGGAATAATTCACCAAGATCTAGGTGGAGCATAAAATGGAACGAGTTTAGGAGAGGCTTGATGAAGCCTGGCTGGAAATAAGGAAGGTAGCACCCCAACTTCCAGAATCCAGTGTTGTAGGAGAGCCTCGGCATTAGATCAAATTACTCTAGGGAGAATGGTTACAGCTGGCCATCCGTACAGAGAAGCTGGAAGAGAAGTTGTGGCAGAGTCAACAAGAAGCAGAGAAGCAACCTCAGAAGTTGCAAGAATAGATGGAGAAGGTAGTACTGGAGGGAAAAAATGCCCAAGGAATAGTACACAAGCGCACATATGAGTGCATGAAGATATTTTGAGAAGTCAATGACTGGATTGGAATTATAGAAAGGCCCAACCAAACCTTAGAGGATGTGTGTGCAAGAATACAATTGTTGAATGAAGAAGTTGCGGTCACCATGGACCCGCTAGAGAAACAAGAGAAGTTCGGTCAAATTCAAAAAGTGGATAATGAGTTGAATGCTTTGTTTGAGGTGCAATCCATAGCCAAGAAGGAGTTGCATGAATTTTGACCCGTCATTCAGACAGTGTATATGCAAATTCATCATGTTGATTATACATCAGACTCTCAATGGAAATATCTAATCACATCCAATCCCAAAGGATGTATCACATATGTGACCCAACAGTTTTTATCCAAAGCCTTACTCCTTGCCAAGAAGTGGCAGGATAAGGTTGTTATTTTCCAAGAAGTCAGGAAGAGCCCTTAGAGTTGGTCCCAGAGTTGGGCCCTTCATTTGAAGAAGAAGAGAAAGAGAAAGAGAAAGAGAAGAGAAAAAGAGGAAAGCAAAGTGGAGAAGGAGGATAAGGGAAAGCAACAGTTACTCCTAGAAGTTGCGAAAGATCCAAGTACTTGACTCGAGCGCAAGTCAAGTCTTGTTTCTAGATCTTTTTGGACCCTTTGTTTTTGGATTTGAAGTTGCACAAGAAGGAATACAGCCCCATTTTTGGTTTAACACAAGTTTCACAAGTAAAAGAAACAAAAATTGGTTGCATAAAGGGACAACGCAACACTAGCAAGACAAAAGAAGTTACAATAGAACAAGAAAGCATGAGAGCCCAAAACTAGAATATCCCTCATCCTATATATTAGATGAATACTATTGTAAAAGGGTTGGGTTGGGCTGGATAGCGTGGATAGGTTGGGTTTTGATATTGTTAGTCGGATGTTGTTGTTGGTTTTAGTTGAGAAAAGGTTCTGTAAATGTAATATGTATATAGTTTTAGGCAGAAAGAGCTCTGCGGCATGAGTCTGGAGTCAGAAGTCCATAATAGAGTACTAATTTGTATATCTAAGATTGTATTCGATAAGTTCTGAATATAATAGATGAAGAAGGACCCAAAATTTTGAAATATAATGTGTCATTATGTGTTTATACTTATGCATTGTAACTTTACAATACTTCTTTATTCTTGATGCGATCCATATGATATCTCTGTGTATGAATTATTTTCGCAACTTAAGTATCTTTAGTTCTAGTATGCATGAGTTAAAATCTCTTATGTAGTTAGTCTATCCTGCGCAAGATCATGGTGAATATTGAAGGTTTTGTGAACCCTCCTAAGTATTCTTCTTACCCTTCCCTATCCTTCTATCTTGGTTGCGCTTTAGATGAGACTTCTTCTCCTAAGAGGATATGAAAATGCCAATTCTCTAGACTACATGATACCTTTTGTTGGTAACCTAAGAAGGACCCTAGTCTAATCAATTCCGCACCAACACTCCCTGTCTACAATTTCTTCTGATTCTGAGTCTTCTGAGGTTTCCTCGTAGTCTATTCAACCATTGGTTGATGAAGTGGTCATGCCGATGCAATTTTTGTCTGATCCCACTCCTCTTTTGGGGGGTGATGTGCTTTGAGAGAATGTTGTATCAAAACCTATTCAGCCAGTGGTTGAGGAAGTGGTCATGCCGATGTAATCTTCAACTAATCCCACTCTTCTCTTGGAGAGTTTTGAGTCTACCAAAGTGGTCACAATGATGCAATATTCAGCTTATCCCACTCTTCCTTTGGAGAGTGTCGATTCTACCAAAGTGGTCACACAGATGAAATCTTAGGCTAATACCACTCTTCTCTTAGGGAGTGATGTGTCTACCAACTATGTTTCTAGCATTTCCAGTTCAGTACTTTCAGAACAAGGGAGCATTCTTCTTAGTTCGAGCACACCCCCTCCAATTCCTATGATGGTTTCCTTTGCTTGGAATTAACTTGTTTAGCCTCATATTCCTTCATTCACACCATTTCAAATAAGGGTTGAAGTTAATTCAAAAAATATTTATCGATGTATTGTGAATGAAGGAGCCTCCGCAAGTATTTTATCTTCCTCAGCTTGGAAAGCTTGGGTTCTCCCAAGCTTGGGTCTGCTTCGCATGAGATGTTGGCTTTTGACAGACATACTAGTGAATATTTAGGTATTCTTCCTTAGTCACCTATATCATTATGTGGGAATATTGTCCTTGTCGATGTTATAGTGGTTCAAGGCCTACTAGATTTCAATATGCTTCTTGAGCATGATTATGTATATTCTATGAATGTTGTGGTGTCTACCCTCTTCCGGGTGATGAATTTCCCTCAGAATGGAAGCATTGTAACTATAGACCAGTTGGCATATGATAATCGCCATCCTAATTTGACATTAGTTCAATATGACCCTTTATATATTTATAGTATTTGCATAGACTCTACCCCTCCACAGGTAAATTATGTGATGTCTTATCCTCAGTGCTCAATTGCTCCTCAGAAAGAAATTGTTCACTCATGTTTTCCTTCTTGAGAGTTGGTATCAACAATTGATCCATTGGTTTATCCAATGGGAGAATGGGAGCACTTGCTTCCCCCTCTTGGCCCGAGGGATCTTGAGTTTCATTTTGAGTCTAATCTTTTTGTTTGAAGATCCTCAAGCCCTTGTTCTTGTGATTCTTCATTGATAGAGTCTTCCAGTTTGGGACTGTCGACCCTCCTCATTCAAATGATTTATAGGATATTGAATTTCCTTCGGATGAGTCTATCCTTGAAGCCATGACTGTGATTTATATACCATGGGAATACTTACACTATGGTTTGAGTTTTCTTCCCTTTTGGGATACTTTCCAGGTTTACTATCAAAGAGACTCTTGGTTAGATCCTAACGAAGGGATCTACCTAAAATACTACCATGCATGAGTCGTAAGGTTGTGAGGTACCTTGTACATATTGTACAGTCCATATTTTTTTCTTTCAACTTTTGCATTTAGTCGCACCTCTTATTTTCTGAAGTTGTTATCTATATTGGATTTATTAACTTCTGGATGACTATTATTGTCCTTATATGGAGGATCTTGGAGACATTTTTCTTTGACTTTTGTTAGTCATATCGATCCGTTCTAATAGGTATTGTCCTTGG
This sequence comes from Picea engelmannii, assembly GCA_009831015.1. Taxonomy (NCBI): domain Eukaryota; kingdom Viridiplantae; phylum Streptophyta; class Pinopsida; order Pinales; family Pinaceae; genus Picea; species Picea engelmannii. The sequence continues at coordinate 912,665 of ML782357.1, read as the reverse complement.
AACTAGAATATAGGTTATATTTTTACCTACTTGCATTTTTTCATTATCTTTTTCCTATTCTTTTGGCCTTAGGATCGACCCCACTGAATTGTGACACTAACCTTCCTTACAGATAAATGTGTCATACTTTATATGGTAGAGCCTTGTTTTCCATTTGTCTCCCATGCTAAAGTACTTCATAGGCATGGGAGTCATGTTTAGTCCTGCCATGCCTTTGTGTTGAAGCCTCATCCTTCTTCTTCATTTTTTTTTGGCTCATACACGAGGGACTCCCTATGAGCATGGTTTATTTTCTTTCAGGCTCACTTAAAATTCAAAATAAATATATAATAAGAGATTATTTATTCTTTTCGATATCATTTAGATTACTTAAGAAAATAATTCCCCCTAGAGTCTTCTTTAATCCCTTTTCAAAATCTCTAAAAATGAAAATATTGTCGAGTGATCTTGTTTCCCTTCACACTTGCCAAACTCAAATTTTAAGGAACATCTGTCTGGTGGTAGTTTACCCCTTTTTCGGTCTAGAAAACTAATTTTGTGAATAAAGGTATTACCTAGGAACTTTGGTTCTCTAGGAGAGTATTCTCACACATAAATTTAACCCTTTCCAGGCCTGAAAAACTAAATTTTTGAAAAAGGAACATTCTCCTTGTTTTTGGTTTATCAATTTTTTGAGCCTTGGAGATTACTTACGAAAAATGAACCCCCTTAGAGTCCATATTTAATATCTTTTCAGACTCCCTAAATATGAAAATATTGTCGAGTGACCTTGTTCCTTTCACAGTAATTAATTGTTCCAGAAAAAAACATCTATTTGGCATAATTTTAACCCTTTTCCTAGCCAATAGATTATCTAGGAAAAAAGTATGCCTTCGGAGACTTTTCTTGCTAGGAGATTTATCCTAAGTTATATTTTATACTTTTTTGGGCTAAGGAGACTAAACCTAGAAAATTTTGGTGAGTCCATAGTTAAGATCTTTTCAGAATCCTTAAAATTGGAAATATCACTCAGTGATCTTGTCTCAATCACACTCGTTAAAATGGTTATGAAGAGACTTCCTTTAGGTACAAGTTTAAACCTTTTTTGAACCGATTGGACTATTTGTGAAAATGTAACTCCCTGGAGTCTTGTTTTAGCATTTTTTCAAACTCTCTGAAATGTGAAAAAACCATCGATCTTACCTTCTCCGGGCTCGTACAAATTCACATGGAAGGAGCCTTCTTGTGTCCTACTTTATCGCATCACATGTCTCATCCTTGCATATTTGGAATAATGTCATCTCCATCTTGCTCTCAACTGAACCTTTAAAGAATTCCTTATATGGAAGCCTTGCAACATGTTTTCCCTTGCGATCATACACCCTGACCCATGAAGGCATTTTCCTCGAGTGTCCTTATCCTGCACATGTCTCCTTTCTATGGGCATCAATATGTTCCATGAACTTAGAACCAATTTTATTTCCCATTAAACTCATTCCTCCTTTGTAATGTAGAATTCTTTTATTATTTTTCAAGCTCGTAAAAAAATTGAAAAAGACAAAAAAATCAAATATTCCAAAAAGAGGGGATGGGATATATCAATTCTTTTTTCGGCAACAAGATAGTCTCATTCTGTTTCTTATCCACATACTTCTATTTTTTATCCAAGCATTGGGATCTATTATGACCTTATGAAGTTGTTCTCACTACATATATTTGTGTCCTCCTCCATTTGCATACTCTTCCAAACATATGGATAGTTTGCATAGCCTTCCTGCATCATAGACTTATGTCAATGTTACGCTTCTTGATTCTGATCATATTTCATTCTTTTTTCCAAGGGAAGTTTTATCCAACCTGAGTCGGCCATTATGCAGCTTGAATCTTGACTTTCATGAGTCGGCCATCCTATGAGTCCAGTCAAGTCTAGATTCAAAATCGATGAAGTTATGTGCCTGATGATCAAGATCCTCCAGTATTTCCTTGATGGTATGTCAAAGACCTTAGAGTAGTGAGTCTTACACTCCTATTTTGTTAAGATCCGAGGAATTGAATACAAAATATTATAATAGATCCAAATATATATGAATACAATCACCACACAATATATATGAAACCATATAGAAAATCACCACTTTATTATATCAAACCCTTAGGGCAAGGCAACACCATACAATGGATCTTATTATGGAAGGGATCCTCTCCTGTTCACTTGCCTCTTTGAGGGGGCATCCTCCTATTGAGTTACTGCTCCAAATACAATAATTATCTTCATGTCTCATTACATTGCTTGAACCCCTTTATATAGTTCTACCATCACCTAAATATTCTAGAGGAGGAATCTTCTAGAAGTAGAACCATCTAAGAAGTCCTCTTACATTTATTATATATAACTACCCATTTATTATATCTAACTACCACAATGGGCCTTATTTAGTAATATAGTGGACCTAGTCCACCTTACATTGAATGGCCTCAACTATTATCACTATGGGCCCTCTGCCCCCCCTCACTACCTCTCTATATACCTTACATTCCATGCCCCTTATGAAAGTGTTGTCCTCAATGCTTGATGTACAGCCATATACCAGGGTCCCATGGATAAGTGTGGACCATAGTGCTGAAGTAGACTAGAGAACCAGGGTCCCATTAAGAAATGATAGCCACCATGCTGAAGTAGTCCAAACACCATTGTAAAATAGGGTCCCATGTCCAATTTATCATGTGAACCCCACATGGAAGATATCGGCACCCAATAACCAACTGAAAATGATGCTCCCAATACTGACACCTATCATGTGGATCCAAATAAGAATATCCATCCACATAGTGGGAGATGATCAAAGATGAATCTGGAAGGAACAATACCATTGTAGAATATGCAGTATGGACATTGGTAACTAGCTCCTGATGTGGGACATTGATGTTCTCTATAGAAGGTGGAGTAGAGTCATCAAATAAAATATGGAAGTGGTTGTCATCCCAGAAACAACAACTATCCATATACCAATCATCGCAATCGGCCTCAAAATCATACCAAGCATGTTATCCAAAGAATATTGAATGCTACAAAAACTATCATTGAGGCCATCTACAAACCCACCCAATCTGTCATTGAATGTGTCAAACAATTGGGCTTTGAATGCTTCAGTAATCTGTAGAATTTCTTTGAGGGTTTGAGAAGAAATAACCATTTGAGCACCCTATGAAAATTTATGAACTCTGCAGTACCATCGTCGTCATGAAAAAACCCCAAAAAATATAACAATAAATTACTGCAGAAAATCACGGCATTTTCTGAAAAAACCCTAAAAAACTGCTGAATTTAAAATGCTCATAACTTCACTTCTCGGACTCCGTTTCGGCTGATTTATTTTTTGAAATTGGGTGAAATTGTGAGAGGAACTCAGATTTGTAATTTGTTTGGAAAAATTTAGCCTCTAGATACTACAAATATATATATATATATATATATATATATATATATATCATGCCGCCATCCGCAGAAAAAACCTTGAAAAATTGTAGATTTTAAAACTTCAATACATTGAATGGCCTCCACTATTATCACTATGGGCCCTCTGAGCCCCCCCAATACCTCTCTAGCTACCTTTCATATTTTACTCATACCTAAGCTATTGAAGATCTTGAAGTTGTTGCTAGAGCTATTAATTCCTCATCTCTAGCCATAGGCATTCATTCTTTTTAAAGATGCATATTATATTGTACTTGAATATCATTGATTGATTTTTGATGTAGATCCACTATGTATTGCTCATGGATACACTTTATATATACATTTCTGTGACATGGATCTACAGTTCACTTGATTGGATGTCATGATTAGTTCATCCCAAGCATGGTTATTCCTTCCTCGGAGATATTATCATTGTTTTCCAGATATCGACCTCCCAAACTCTAGTCTCAGGCTCACTTGACTCAGTGCCTTCCCACTAGTAAAGATATTGTAATATATTTCAGCCATCATTTTCTCTTCTAACCTCACACATTATGGGGCATCTATTATATCCCTAAAATTCCCTACCTATGCATACATGGCATTGGCCTTTCTACTTTCACAATTTTCCAAATTACTATTGAGGACATATCTTTAAAAAAAAAAAAATTGGATCATAAACATGCCCTTCTGAAGTACTTCCCGTGTACATATGTTAGCTACATACTAGACAACCTACATACATATGTTATATGCACACTAAAGAACCTTTGTTTACCTAAAAGTTGCAAGGAATTCGACGAAGTTTATGGGTTATCGAGGGTTTCCAAACTAATTCACCCATTGTATCCCGTTCCCAAACCAAATAACTATCCTTTTTTCATATAAAAGGAGGTCTTGGATTCATATTCCAACATCAATCATTAGAACAAAGAAACTCTACCAAAATCCCTTCCCCTTTTAGTCCAAGCTTTGCAACCCTTCCTAAGATTTGGCCTCAACATTCCCTTTTCATCCATCTCCCTATACAATCTCTTCCCTACTTCCCAAGGAGATCAGTTGATTGTGAGAGGTATTACGAGAATGATACACTTGGAGAAGTAGTAAGAGGATCCCCAACCAAGTTCACGGAGCGTCTGTCGACAAGAAGATTGTAACTATTTGTAATATTCACATCTGAATAAAAGAATTTTGTTTTTGTCCCAAATGTTGTGTTTTTGTGCTTATTTGATTAATGCATTCACATTTGTATCTGAACCCTAACACTGATAAGTCTAGATAGAGTATCTTGTAGTTTTTTCTTGTAATTATTTGCAGGTCATCTTTGGTAGGAGACCAGCAGTGCAAGAAACTACAAATGAGGAGGAGGTCAACATCAGACGAAAGGACCTAAGGTACACCCTATTTTCCTTCTCTTATATTTTAAGTTTAGATTGTTTGGGGTAATTTAGAAATAGGATTGTCTTATAACGGAGATCAATGCTTTGACTATACTCTGACCCAGTATAGTAATAGGGGGATTTTCACCACTAGGAATAGGTGTACTTGCAGGTTTTAAATCTTCCATTCCGACCTTCTTCATCATTTATTTGATTTACCTGGTTTGGAAAATGAAAATAACTTCATCTAGATGAGATATTTGGAGTCCCAAAAAGAAATTCAACTCACCAAGTAAGTACATTTCAAACTCATTCTACATCTATTTGGAAAAATTGTTACTCAACCTGTCATCATCACTTCCAAAGAGAATGTCATCTACATATACCATGATGATAAGTATGTTCTCCTGGCCCAAAATTATGTAGAGATTTATATGTGCATTTAACTTTGTGAATCCTTACTGTTGTAAGTATTTTTCTAGTTTTGAATGCCAAATTATAGGGTATTTCTTGAGTCCATACAGAGATTTCTTCAATCTGCAAACATAATCTTCCTTTTCTAACAGTAGAAACCCTTATGGGTGTTCTATGTATACCTATTCTTCTAATTCTTCATTAAGAAATACACATTTTACATCCATATAATATACTCTGATCATTTTGGAACATTCATAGGCCAAGATCATTTTAATTACTTCCATTTTGTTAACAAGAGAAAAAAATCTTCAAAATAAACTCCCTCAACTTGAGAATATCCTTTGCATACTAGACTTGCCTTGTTTCTGGTTACTTATCTATCTTCATTTAATTTGTTTTTGAACACCCATTTTGTACCAATCAATTTTTTTTCCTTAGGTATTGGAACATGTTCACATGTCTCATTATTCTCTATCTGATTTAATTTTTATTACATGGACTTGATCGAATTTTCATCATTGTTGTCTTCCTCAAAGTTGTCTAGTTCAATTGTGAATAGTAGTGCTAGCTATCTCTGTTCTTGTTCTTGTTTTCTTCTTCAAGTTTCTATTCTTGCATTTTTATCCCCAATATTTTTTTCTAGTGGATGATTCTTCTAAACCCGATAGTTAGGTGTTTTAGAAGGTGTCTAGAAATCTTGTTGATTGTCTCCTATTTATTATTTCTATGCTTTTCATTGCTTCTCTTCTAGTTATTTTGCTTCTTCCTCTATTTATTCTTCCTTTACTTCTTCTTTTGTTTTCTTCCTTTTAAATTTTTTTCTTTCTTCTCTAGTCTTCAACACATTTGTTTCATCAATATTTACATTGATGTTTTCCACTATTTTGTTGAGTATTAGGTTATAGAACTTTTATCCCTTGATTTTGATTGAGTAACCATCCAATATGCCTCCATCAACCAGAGATTCAATTTCTCTAATCTTATTGTATTCTCTCTTTTTGTAATGTTTTCTTCCAAACACTCTAAAATACTTGATGTCTATCACTCTTCCTTTCCATAGTTCATAAGGAGTCTTTTCATTGTTACTTCTGAGAATTCCTCTATTCAATATATGTACTTCTTGTACCCAAAATATATCACCCAACTTGGAATATTTGAACATGGTTCTTCTCATTTCCTATACAGTTATGTTCTTCCTTTCAACAACTTTGTTTTTATGAGGTGTCTTAGCTGCGAAGAATTACCTTTTTATTCCATGTTCTTCAAAAAAGTCCATGAATTATTTTGATGCGAACTCACCTCCATTGTTTGATATCAAACACTTGATTTTCAAATCAATCTCGTTTTCAACCATCTCTTTTAATATTCTAAAACATTTGAATTCCTTTGACTTTTTCTTGAGAAAACAAGCTCCAATCATTCTTGTATAATCTTAAATAAGTAGCATGAAGTATTGTGCACCAGATATCCCTTTTGTTCTCATCAGTCTGCATAGATCGATGTGTACAATATCCAATGTTTTTGTTGTAGAGTATTCCTTTGTTCTGAACTCAATTCTTGTTTTTTTTCCACCTAGATAGTGGTTGCACATAGTATTGACTAGCTTTAAAATTTTAAGCATTTATCTCAACGCTTCTTTTTTTCTAATTTTGATAAGATTGTCAAATTTCATATGACCCATTCCTTTGTGCCAAATCCAAATTTCATTTTCCTTTCCCAAGAAACATATTTCCTTTCCGATCTCATTAATGTGTATATGTTGTTTAGATCCCTTGTTGTTGTTGCCACCAACTTGCATTATCCTTCTTTCCTTATCTCACATTTATTTGAGTCAAATAGAAGTGTGTGTCCCTGGTCACAGATTTGACTCACACTTAGCAGATTATTCTTCTTGTTTTCGACAAGTAGGATATTTTACTCCATGGCATCTTTACTTCTAGGCTTGAATGTGCCTTTTCCTATAATTTTGGTTGAGTTATCATTTCCAAATGAAACTAATCCATATTAGAGTTACAAACCTATCCTTGTGACCTGTCATATGCTTTGAATAACCACTATCAACATACCAATCACTTTTCCTTCTTTGGGCTTGAAGAGCAATCGAACATTCTTTAATGTTTATTTTATCATGCTTCTTTTTCCATATCCTTGATGGTTCTTTTACATGATTGTTGAAATCCCTCTTTGGTTTCTTTGGAGGATTGATCAATCTACAATATTTGTCCATGTGTACAATTGTTTTTCATTTGTAGCATTCTACTTCATTATTTAATGATCCAAAACTGTTATAGTTTATGTTTTACACATCATGAGGAATTCTAAGATAATTATTTCTAGAGTAGCCTTCATAGTTTCTTTTTTTCTTAGCATAGGCTCTATAGTTTATACCCTTGTGCCCAAAATTGTTACATGAATAACAGAAACCAAGAGAAATAGTTTGGTACTTGAGTGTGGGGGATCTTCTAAGTGGTGAAACTCTTTTGTAATCTTGTTCTTGAGTTCTCTTCATTACTGGTTGTTGATTCTTTGTTCTGGATATTCTAGCTAGTGGAACTCTTTTATAATCCTCTTCTTGAGTTCTCTCCATTGCCCGGATATTCTCTTTTGAAGGCTTGTATTCTTCCTTCTTGATGAGACTTATGATGACTTATTCATAACTTATTTTTTCTTCTTCCTTTTCTATTGTCATGGAGCTCAAAACCTTCTCAACATGCATTTGTTTGTATCCTGGTCTAGAATTGTGATAGTATGTCCTTTGAATGTTGATGATTTCATCCAATATTTTTGTGCTATTTTTTTGCATGTCCTTCTTACGAAGTTCCTTCCTTAGTGAGACTATTTTTTCTTCCAATCTCTCCTTCATTTTCTCATTTTCTTCCAACTGGTCTTTTTTTGTTTCTTCAATCCTTCTGGCTTCTTCTAATTGGACCTTTAGATTCATTATCATATGCTGGAATTATTCATAGTTTTTGCTGTGATTTTAAGAACCCTCCTTTAGCTTGATCAATTCTTCCTTGAGTGACTTCTTTTTCTTTATTTATCTGTTTAGTTCACTTAAGGCGTTGATTATCTCTGCTTCAAGATCTATTTCACCTTCTTTTTCATAATCATTTTTTTGGGTTTCCAATGCCATAAAGATAACTCTCTTTGATTCATTGTCACTATGATTCATTGTCCTCATCAGATGAGGAACTATCTTCTTTTGCATAGAGGATTTTATTGAAGACATTTCTTTCATTTTCCTTATCGTTTCCCTTTTTATATCCCCTTTATTTATTGGGAACTTCTTCTTCATCACTTTCTAAATTCTTAGGATAAGGACATTTAGTGGAAAAATGATGAATTTTACTCCAATTAAAACATATTAAAGTTATCTTTCCTTTGTACTTGTTAGTTCCTCTCTTAAAATTCTGTACAAAGTTGGCTATTTCTCCATATCCATCTAAATCATCATTGCAACTATAGTTTGAATTTGACTTTTTCTTATTATTTCTTTTCTTCTTGGATGCTTTGAAAGTTTCTTCCTTACTAGATGAATTATCCTACTATGTTCTCATTTCATAAGCTATAAGGATTCCATGTAACTCTTCCATGCTTAATGTAGCAAGATATACTCTTTCTTCTAGGACTAAAATATTAGGATGAAATCTCAATGGAAGAGACCTTAGTACCTTTTGAAAGATTATTGGTTCTTTAATTTATTCTCCTAAGCATTTAATAGAATTCACTATGTCATCAACTCATAGGAAATACGCTACAATATCTTCATCTTCCTTCATTTTCAGTTCTTCAAAATGACCTCTATAAGTTTCAATCTTGGTTCCTTTGAATTTGGAATCTCCTTCATAAACATTTTGAAGTTTATCCCAAAGATCCTTTGTAGATTCACAATGCATAACCTTGACATATACTAAACTAGCCAGGCCACTTAGAATACCATTTTTGTCCTTTGAATTGTTTTAACTATTTTTCTTTCCATCTTTATCTGTTGGGGGAGTGGAAGGTGCCTTATATCTGTCTACTACTTCTTTCCAGGCATAAACTCCATGTGATTTCACAAAAAATTTCATCCTTCCACTCTAGAAGGAATAGTCCTGACCATCAAACAATGGTGTTCCACTCTTCGTGCACTGCATGATCTACCTTCCAGTGATTAGACTATTTCTAAAGGACTTTCTTTGATACCAATTGTTGAAATACTAAGAGGATGGGGTGAATCAGTATTATGAAACTTTTACCATTTCAATAACAACATGTAAGCACTAAATTCATCACTTATTATTCCATTCAAGATATTTTTCCATTCAAGGTAGCATAAACATATAACCGCAAATACACAATACAAAATAATTTTATGTGGAAACCCAAATGGGAGAAAACCACATAATTATTTATTATATATCAAAATATTACATTCATATGAATCACCAACTTCAAAAATTCTCTAGCACCAACTAGAAGGAGGCACCAACCCCATGATTTATAGGCTCCAACCTGAAGGAAGATACACCTCCCTATATTATCTAGATCCAACTGGAAGGGGGCTCTATCCCCCTATTTTACAGGATCTAGAATGAAGGAAGCTACAACTCCCTTTTATTTCCGCTTTCTTCCTCCATTGAATATAAATAAGAGAATCAAATTGTCATTGTTTTTGTCACTGACACTAATATATTATCATAAACAAATATGATACAACCAGATCAAAATTATGCCAAGATATCCAATAATTTCTTCCAAATCATGTGCTCAAAATCATCATGATATGCATCAAACCATGTGCCAAGATATGCATCAAGCATGTGCGAAGACCTCCAAGATATCCCTCATATGACAAAAAAATATAATACATGCCTCAAACATGTTCAAAAATTACCAAGATATATCCCTCAAGACATACATAAAGACATACCTTTCAATATCTATGAACCCGATGCATGAGATCACAAATCATCAAACCATCCTTAACTTCAACATCAAGAGAATAACACCTTCTTCAAACTTTTCCTCAGCCTCACAAGACTAAAAGATGCAACAAGAAGGGCTTCGTGTGATCATACTAGGACAACTAGAAGGGGCCTCATGGGACACCCTATGCTTAATCCACGGGGTTCTTCTCAAATATGTATTTTCGAAAACCCTTCTCCAATATGCGGCTCTGAGCACTCCCTCCTTTGCACAACTCTACTACTTCACTTTCTGTAAGAAATCAAATCCTTTGTTAGTGATTAAATAAGAGGTTCTTGATTGGTACTTATATTTTTCCAGGTACCTCCTTTACTTGAATTTAGGGAAAACCTATAACTTCTTGTTTGGAACCATTTTTCTCCTTTAATTAATTTTGGGGACAACTTGTAACTTCTTGTCATTACATCCCGGGATTCTTCACTTTCTTTCGATGCTTCATCTTTAATGGGTAATAACTTTTCAATTGTGAGGAACCACATGGCATGCCACATGTCCTTGGAAATGGCATGACGAGGAATATCAATATATGGGGAATTTTCATGTAATTATGATGTCCTTCATACTCATTTTCTTCAATAAACGTTTGACTTCATGACCATGCCTTTGGGAATTCTTAACCACTTAACCATATGTCTAGGGCATCTTGCAGACTTATTCAAAGCATATTCCCATGAGGACCATGCATAAAGATCCTCCATAAGGGGACCAATTTTTTTACTTCTTCAAATACACCCATCACTTCTAGAGGATTATGTACTTATTCTAGGGTTGACATTAATGACAACCAATTTTCCAACAAGAAAAGGATATATGTTGGTGGGAATTGAAAAAATATCCAAGTTGGACTTGGCTAGAAGGTTACTAGCAGGACAAGACAGGGAACATATGGGTTGAATGAGAGCACACAGGGGGGAAAAAATCAATAGGAATTCAAGGACAACCATAAAAACCAAAAATAAATAAATAAATAAATAAGATGAAATAAGTATGCATTCAATAGCATACTAGAAGTGTTGCAAAATGCATATAGGAAAGATATAATGCATGTGCACTAGTAGGAATGTTGAGAGTGAATGTTTGGTGCACATAGACATGTGTTAGTGCATGTTATAATTCCTAGACATGCATATGGAATGCCTATACACTCTGAGTAGTCTAATGTTATAAATGAAATAATAATGTTGTTATATTTGAATATGACTAATGATGGATTATGTATCTAGGAATTTTTTTTATAGAATGGTTGAAGATGTTGATGATGCTACCACTACATATGAAATCCATCCATATGAATACAAATGAGGATGGTAAGAATGTTGATTAATAGGTTAGTGAAGGGATCTTGTGAGATTCTATAAAATACTAGTTAGTTAGGTAGTATCATGTAATTTGATAACAACCATGCAAGTGTGCATTTGGGTTTCTTATGATACATAATTATAGAAGGGAAACCAGGTAACAATTTCCTCAGTTAAAGTTAAATATTTGAATTGATGTGTAAAGACATAGGGCCTTCAAAATACAAATGTTATTAATAATTGAATGAAATTATATGAGATTTAATTGAGCATTATATTGTATTAGTTATGATATCATAACTAGGTCAAGTTAGGAGGCATACTCCTTCTATATAAATGAATGCCAACAGAGCTAGACATGTGTGAGGATATGTTGTGGTTGGATATGGAAGGGTTATAGTGTCATACAATTTATTAATGACCTTACTCTACATAATCGATGTTTGGATTGCAACCTCTTTTCCAACATTGAAGAGCACTAACGGATTATGTTCCTAGTGTTTTGTATGGGTTGAAAATGAAGCTATCTAAATGGTCAAAAAAGTAAATGGGGAATACTTTCAATCATGTGTAAAGACATTGGATATACCTTAAAACTCACCATGGTGTAACACATCACATAAATATATGGTATTCCAGGGTCAAGGAAAGGATGGATTTTGTAGATGTGGCCATGGGTATTTGAACATCAGTTTATTTATTGGTAATGTTTGATTGCATTATGAAAATCTTGTTGTGATAATAATGAATGTGTAAGGAATTATAGTTTCATTCCATTCAATATGATCAATAAATATAAGTGAAGGAATTTATAATATGCTACAATTATGAGAACACTTCATGAGTTGTTGTAAATGTGCAATAAATAGATAATGTGCATGAATAGTGAGAATTGTTTGTATGAATGAAAGATGAGAAAAATTGTAGGTAGAGTGGTATTGCATATATAAATAGTGTAAACCTATAAGGAATATTGATTCCTACTACTGTAAAATCCAAAACTTATGAGAAGGAATCTCATACCTAGGAAATTTGGTTTCCTATATGAAATAGGTTTGTAAATTAATAAGTGAAATTGTTATGATGATATCTCATTATGACAGTATGTGTGTAATATAGATAATATAATGATTGTTGAAGTTGAATGAATTGGAAGAGGAATATTGTTAGTATACTAGAACCATATGATTTCCATAGGTTGCACACTACTAGTGGAAGTCTAGTATTAAGTTTATGCTCTCTTTGCATGAGGAAACCTTGGAAAATGATGGATTGCTCGAGGGACTGCATAGAATAGAAGGGGATTTATGCACATAGAGGGTGAGTATAACAAGGAAGAGACAACATACTAATTCATATGGCATGGTGGTTGGAATCATGAGGGTGTGTTGAGAAAGGACAATGAGATCAATTATTGATCATGACATCATTGTAAAGAACAAGATAAGCATATAGATAAGTATTGCATTATGGTTATAAACTTAATTTGAATATTTATTTGTATTTGGGAGTTAAGAACTCATGTGAATAATATAATGGTTATATGATCATATATATACCATGTATATTCATGATGGTTGTATAGGAACAATTGAATAATCAAGACATGAAACAAGTACTTAGAAAGAATAGCACTAGAAGGAAATAGAGTTTAAGGAAAAGGGAATGGAATGAGTAAAGTCTAGTGGACTTGTTGCAAATTGAGAGGAGAAAATGAGAGTTGAATATGCAATGCAGGAGGGACATATACAACTATTTGAAGGTTTGTAGATTTCATTCTCACAGTTGGATTTCCTAGGTCACATCTCAAAGACTTCCTATCTAGCCTTGTGCTAGATCCATGGAGGGAAGTGATACAACCTAAGGGATTTTGATAAAAATAATGGGTTACATTTCCTTGTTTTGTGAATGTCAAGGAAGACAATATCCTATTAGTTGCAATTGTTGTGGGAATCAACAAATTGTGAAATGTTTTGCAACTAGAATTCCTAGAGTCACATATTTGAAATTTCCTAGTTGGTTTGTGGTGGATCCATAGAGGGAAGTGGTACAGCCCAAGGGACTGTAAAAAAAAAGAAGGATGTACACTTCCTTGGGTCATGGAGACTGAGGGGAAAAATATTTTTTTTGCTAGAATTGTTGCGAGAATGAGGAAGTGAGAAATCATTATGTATGGTTCTAGGATGGAGTCCCTATGTATATATATATTGGATAGGGTGCATGTGTATATATTTGGGATATAATTCCTATGTTTTATTCTGTCAAAGTGCCTAGAATTGTGATATGTATGTACACTTGTATGGTTTTGTGAACTGAGGACAATGCAAAAATAAGGGGGAGGGGATGTAACATCCCTAGTTTTAGTCCCTATAAATTATAATGTAATTGAGAAAATGTGAATTAGGTTGGTGACCCAATATGTTTGGGAAATATATATCGTATGGATTAATATGGCCAAGGGCCAAGTTATGTAAAATATGCAATGTAATCATTAATAAAAATAATGATTGTTCGTTTTGATACAAGAGAGATGGTACCGATGTTAGGATGTGATCCTAACCCCTCTTCATGGATCATTAGTTAGTAGGATATGTTTTGTATGTAATAAATCCCAACATTAGTTAATAAGACCTAATAAATAACGTAGAATAAGTCAATGTAAGAAGACCTAACATAACCTTCTTCTTCTAGAAATATCTTGCTCTAGAAGTTTCCTTAGAAGGTAGAATTAGTATAAATAAGAGTAGGAGGAATTGGATATTTTCATTTGGGAGATTGTTGTAATAGATCTATTCTCTTTTGGAGGTTTCCCCCTCGAAGAGGAAAGTGAATATTTCTATCATTAATAAATATGTTATATCTGGTGTTATTATGGTATAATTTGGGTATTGTTCTAGCTATATCCTTGTTGTTATGTTGTTTGTTTGTAAATATTTATGTTCTGCATATTATATTAAATCTGGAATATTGTAGGTGGTATCAAAGCTCTTTCCCAGGAACCAACATCTTTAATCTACATATATATGTCGTTATGCGCATAAATCACCAGTGAGGGAGTAATACACACAGGAAATACAAGTGGTTCTTAAGTGCACATCTGTTGGCCACCCTTGTAACCCCTGGTGGTACCCCTTCGAGTGGTAGAAAATTAGACAACACATGTATACGGATCGACCTAGGCATCCTGAATCCCTTCATAGATAAATTAATCGGACTCCTAACTGCTATAGTGTCACCAAGAAAAACACTCAGAAAGAGACTCTCTAGTACTTGGGTAGTCGCATAGTATGGCTAAGGGTACAATCTATCTTCCTTAGTTGGTTCCCTGTGATATTGGGTTGAGTACTATTGTTGGACACCGCACGTATATAAGAGATATATAGCACAAGACAAGCCCTTGATTGTATATTCCTTGCAAACCCTAACCACTGTGATGACAACAACTGATCTATTGCACTACAATTTGGCCCATGTCAACTTTTTCACTGCAGAAAAACTCCATGTCAACATTTTTTATTATTGATAGTTTGGGAATTCTTCCACTGCATAAGTAGTTAGGGTAGAGTATAACTCGACAGGAGTAAAAAAATAACAAGTCTTGGGATTTTCCGAACTTGTATTTGTAACCTAGTCCATTGCATTCCTTCATTTTGATCACAGTGGTACCCTTCATTTTCAAGCCTTTTTTTCGCGGTCCCAATCCTTTCTGGGACACCCTTATTTTCCACCTATCCCATAAAATCATGGATGATTTTAGGGGATAAATTTCACTCATGGGCTAATTTTCCATGGTTTTTCCAAAAACAAGATTCGCTATTTTAAAAATGATTCACCCAAATTCTATAGGATAAAATTATTTTACCTTAAAAATTGCCAAAATTTTATAAAAACTATATAAAATCCTTAGAAATTTGAATATTTTTACAAAAAGATCGCCAAACATTTATAGTTGGCATATGAAGGATAAGTAATATTCTCCAAGTTTTCTACATTTTAAAATAATTTCCATCCTTAAAATCATCCCTGCATTGAACTCCTCTCTTTGTCGTGATCACCCTGGTACCTAGCACTTTGTTTGGTTCATATTTTTGTCTCGGCCCTCATCTACTACCTAAGTTGATACCATGCCTACCACTCACTCTCAAAACCAAGAATACTAGGAATATAAGGTGTCCCACTTATAACATGACATGTCTTCCATAAAAACTACCATATGAGAAGAAGTCCAAGAATCTATATGCATAGAATTCCAACTAGTCATCGAAAATGCTCTGCAGAACTTCATGAAAAGTAAGAAGGTGGAGCTCGATGCAGAGGACACTAATACTTCCCATTATAATAATACTAATTTATCACACTCCCCTTGGAGTTATCCACACTCTTGGAATAAGGTTCCCAAAGTTGACATGCATAAATTTGATGGATCCAACCTAGCAGGGTGGGTCTCTCAAATGGAAAAATACTTCTCCCTTCACAATATTTGGGATGATGAGACCGAAATCAATGTAGGGGTTTTGTACCTAGATCAAGAATGATGATAGTGGTGGAATTTACATAATAAATTTCATCCATTAATACCCACTTGGACCATGTTAACTAGAGCAACTTCTGCCTATTTTTATAGTGAATCACATTTTTTGGGTAGGCTCACCAAGCTGCACCAAACTGGATCAGTCACATATTTCATCATAGAATTTGAATAGTGGGATATTAGGACTAAGGGCATATCTAATGAAGCTTACCTTGAATGTTTTATTAGTGGCTTAAAGGAAGTGATATGGGCTCATGTGAGTATGCATCATCTGGCTGCCTGGTTGCAGGCACGCCAATTAGCAATGGAAGAAGAGACCAACCTTTAGGAACCACCCATGAAGACTCCAATTCTCAACCATCCTCACCCCGAGATTCACCTAGGTCTGAAAAAAACATTAAAGGTCCAAAATGTATCTCCAACAGAAATGGTGGAATGTCGCAAGAAAAGACTTTGCTACTATTGTGATGAAAAGTATTCAGCGGAGAATAATTGTAGAGAACAAAAGTTCTTCCAGATTGATGCATTGATTTCCTCTTCCTATGAAGACATCCCATCAGATGAGGATCCTGACCTAAAGGAGGCTCAACCAAGTGATCATGATTAATATCTAGTTGTAGCCTCAGGGATACCAATGAAACTGGTCATATCGCTTCATGCACTCTCGGGTATTTTGGCCCTACAGATATTGAATATCAAGGACTACATCAAACATAGGCTAGTTTTGGTGTTGATTGATGGTGGTAGAACCCATAATTTTATTCATCATAGGATTGCTGATGAGATCCGTTAATTTGTATGCCCTATTTCTAATTTTCAAACTCTCATATCTAATGGTGGTACTATGAAGTGTGGGGATCATTGTGAGAATGTAAAACTCCAAATGGTTGATTATTGTCTATAAATCCACATGTTCTCTATTTCCATGGGTGGTTGTGATATTGTATTGGGAGTGGAATGGCTTCACACTCTGGGGACAATAAAAATGGATTATCAAGAATTATATATGAGCTTCACCTAAGATGGTCACCCTTATACCCTCCGCGATCTCCAAGAGGGATCCTTTGAAATCATCATCTCTCATAGGATGGAAAACATATTGAAGAAATACCACCATGGTGTGATTTCTCAATTAATGCTATCCATATCACTGAATAGGCCTCTCAGGTAGTTTCTCCTATCTCGCAACTCATATTGGAAAAGTACCCCAAAGTATTTGAGGTTCCCACAAACTTACCTCCCTCTAGGGGTGAGCATGATCATAGCATCTCTCTTCTACCAAGTAGTCAACCCCCCAATGTACATCCCTACAAATATCCATTTTCTCAGAAAAATGAAATAAAAAATATGGTACATGAATTACTAGAAGTAGGGGTAATTCACCCTTGTACCAGCCCATATTCTTCACCAATGGTCATGGTCTTAAAGAAACAAGGTACTTGTTGCATGTCCCTGGATTTCTATGCCTTGAATAAAATGACCATCAAAGACGAGTTTCCCATTCATTTCATTGATGATATGTTGGATGAACTCGAAGGTGTTTGTGTTATACTTTCACTTTGAATATCACCAGATATGGATGAAGAAGGAAGATATTCCGAAAATTTCTTTCATAAATCATGAAGGCCATTATGAATTCTTGGTCATGCCTTTTGGCCTTTGCAATTCCCCATCGACCTTCTAAAGTCTCTTGAATAAACTATTGAAACCTTACCTTCATAAGTTTTTCTTGGTTTTCTTTGATGTCATCCTCATATACAACCACACTTGGAATAACCACTTTCTTCATGTGAACAAAGTCCTTCACTTACTGCAAGAAAACCAATTGTTTTTCAAAAATACCAAATGTTCCTTTGGATCCGGGGAAGTGGAATACTTGGGACACATTGTGGGTCGAGACGGGGTAAAACTGAATCCCAAAAAGATACAGGCTATGAAGGAGTGTGTTGTGGGTGGGAAATCCCTCCTACTGACTAGCACTAAAGGTTTTATCATGCATGCAGAAATGACCTAAAGATTCTTACCCTTTACCATCATCCCATGCTTAAACCCCATTACTCATATGTAAATACAAGGCACAAGAGATTAAGTTGACGTACCTTATTTTTCATGTTTTGATGTCGATCCCTTTTCATGCTTGGTCATTCTTTGACTGCAACTCTCCTCCCAATGCTGACCTGCATTCAATGAAGACAAACAAAGAACTCCACATGCATTTGATCTATGAACTAATAGGTTATATATTGAATCAATCATACAATCAATATTCCAATAATGACAATCTCATATGGTGGGACGGGAAAATAAATTATTTTTTTAACTTCACAATGATACCTTACAATGATAAAGTCTGCCACTACTCCTCGATCCTGGTCCTGGGCTCTTCTTCCATTGTCTTCCAACTACTTTTCTCTATCTTTTCTTTGCACAAGGATGGCTAAAGGTTGGGACAAAGGGAATTCTTAATCGGGTATAGTTTCTTTACTATGATTCTCCTCCTTGCAAATGGGACCCCTAACCCTTCTTTTATAGGCTAGAAGAAGCTAGGTATTTGGTTGAGTGACCGGCCATGCATGGTCGAAAGATTTAGTTAACTTACCCAAAACTGTGTGTTCTGTCAGCAACTTTCCTTTTTTCATGATTTTGTAGGTACATGCGGGTTGTATTGGGTCAACTAGCGTGTACACATGTGTAGTAATGGAGCAGGGTGTGTGGGCCTTTATAAAAGGGGTTTTTAAGAAGAGTTATTCAGTAGTGTTTTGGCAGAGAAGGAATCTGAGATGGCCTGATGCCAGGTAAGAATGTCTAGTGAAAATTAGGGTTATAACATATGCCCCCTAATGTGTGAGGTCAGAAGAGCATATGGTGGTCGAAATACATTAACAATCTTCACCAACGTTCCAAACAAGTGAGCCCAGGGACCAGAAATCGAGAGGTGCCTTCCACAAAATAATAATTGTCTCACTGAGGCGGGCATACCCATGCTCAGGATGAAATAAAATCATGGCTACCAATCAAATACATAGTATATCCATGTCATATAACTATATAATGTGTATCCGTGAGAAATACATAACGGAGCTACATCTCGAAATCAAAAAGATATACATGTAGAGTATCCATCTTCTAGAAGATGATAATGCCTGATGGCTAGAGATGAGGTCTTCAGAGCTCGAGAAACAACTTCAAAATATTCAAAACTTGAGTAGGAGTGTAATATGAGTGTACGACTTCACTACCGAGAGGTTTTCGATGGCTCATCGGTCATGGAGTAGAGAATCTTGATGATCAGACTGAAGGCTTCATTGATTTTGAACAAAGACTTGATTGGACTTTGAGGATGGTTGGGTATGAGGGAAAGAGAAACACTATAGAGGGGCCAAATCAGGCTTAGAAAAACTTCCCTTGGATAATAACATGACAAAAGATGAGACTCAGGCAGCATGGCATTAACATACATTTACGAGGTAGGAGGCAACGTAAACTCTCCATATGTTTGGAAGAATAACCAAACGGAGGAGGACACAACTCAATGTAGCAGTAAAATATTCCTAAGGTCGTATTAAATCCCAGGTTTTGATGAACAAATGAAAATATGTTCTTTATCCAAGGGCAACTCATTGTGCTGCCAATAAAAAGAAAATACTTTTCCCTTCCTCTTTTTGGGGTATATTTGATTTTTTTGTCTTTTTCAATAATTTTTGAAAAAGAATAAAAGAATGTTACATTACAAAGGAGGAATGAGTGTCACAAACATACAAGTTCAAGGTGCAAGGACAAGACTAATGTTCAAAGAAAGGACACTCGGGAAAAATCCCTTCGAGGACCAATGGTGTCAAGATGCAGAGGCAAAGTGCTACAAGGCTTGCGTATAATGCATGCTTCAGATGGTTTAGTTGAGAGCAACATGGAGCTGGCATTAGACCAAAGACACAGTTATGCAAATGCAGTTAAAAAAACACACAATGGTAACGTCCTTCGATGTAAGTTTAACGAGCCCAGAGAAGGTAAGCTCGACGATTTTTCATATTTAGAGAGTCTGAAAAACGTAAAAGGAGACTCCACTGGGGTACCTTTTTCGAAGGTAGTCTAGTCGCTTCGAAAAAGGGGTAAACTAGCACCGACAAGACGTCTATTCAAAACCATTTTAATGAGTGTGATAAAGACAAGATCACTCGGCCATTTTTTCATTTTTAAGGAGTCTGAAAAAAGATTAACTATGGACTCTGTCGGGAATGTTCTTCTGGACCATTTTAACGAGTGTGAAAGAATAAGGTCACTTGACGATCTTTTCAATTTTAGGGGGTCTGAAAAGAGCTTAACTATGGACTCTGTGGGGGTTCCTTTTTCATACATTTAGTCCCTCATGCCTGAAAAAGGGTTAAAATGATACCTAAGGGTACTCTTCTAGAGAACTGGAGTTCCTTAGAGTATACCTTTGTTCATACATTTGACCGTCTAGACCGAAAAAGGGGTAAACTACCGTCAGATAGACGTGAATTCAAATTTCAATTTAACGAGCGTGAAAGGCCACAAGATTGCTCGACAATATTTTCATGTTTAAAGGGTTTGAAAAGGGCTTAAAAGAAGCCCCGTGGAGGCTACGACTCATGTATGAAACTGGTTCAGGTAGAGCCCGTTGCTAGGTTCAGACCAAGAGTCTCTTTGATAATCAACTTGGGAAGTCTCCCAAAAGGGAAGAAAACACAGACCACGATGTAAGTCCTCCTACGGTATAGAAACCATAGTCAGGGATTCAAGGATAGCCTCATTTGAAGGCAATTCAAAATCTGATAAATCATGCAAACGAGGGTTGACAGTCCCAAAGGGTGAAGTAAACTGACCATACTCCATATGACGATGGAGGTTTTGACTAGGACTAGCAGAGTCTATCAGCGAAGAATCACGATCACGAGGCCTTGAGGATCTACTAACAATGAGATCAGACTCAAAAGGATACTCAATCCCACTTGGACCAAGAGGGGGAAGAAAAGGATCCCATGCCCCCATTGGATACACCAATGGATCAATTTTTGATTCCAAGTCTCAAGAAGGAGAACATGATTGCACAGGTTCCTGCTCATAAGAAATTGAACACCGAGGATAAGATGCCACATAATTAACTCGTGGCGGGGTGGAGTCTACATGAACACTAGGAACATATAAAGGGGCAGCCTAAACTAATGCTGAATTAGGATGGTGATTATAAGATGTCAGTTGGTCAATAGTGACAATGCTTCCATTGTGATGGAAATGCATCACCCGGAAGAGCGTAGATACCAAAACGTTCATAGCATATACATAATCACACCCGAGAAGCATATTGAAATCTAACGAGATTTGCACCATTATAAAATTGACACGAACAATATTCCCACCTAATGAGATAGGAAACTAAGGAAGAACCCCCAAATATTCACTAGGACATGTGTCAAAATCCAACATCTCATGTGAAGTAGACATAAGCTTGGGAGATCCCAAGGCTTTCCAAACCAAGGAGGATAAAATACTTGCAAAGGCTCCTTCATCCACAATACGTCGATAAATGTTTGTTGAATTAACTTCAACCCTTATTTGAAAAGGTACATAAGAAGGAAGACGAGTCTCAACAAGATCATTCCAATCAAAGGAAACCATCCTAGGGCTTGGAGGGGGTGTGCTCGGAGCGAGTGAAATGCCCCCTTGTTCTAAAAGTACGAAACTAGAAATGTTGAAAACATAGTCGGTAGACACTTCACTCCCCAAGAGAGGAGTGGGATCAGCTGAAGATGGCATCGGCATGACCACTTTGGTAGACTCGACACTCTTCAAGAGAAGAGTGGGATCAACTAAAGATTGCAATGACGTGACCACTTTGGTAGACTCGACACTCTCCAAGAGACGAGTGGGATTAGACGAAGATCATGACGGTGTGACCATTTTATCAACCAATGACTACATAGGTTGCAAGACTACATGTTCTAAAGGCACCTCACCCCCCAAAAGACGAGTGGGATCAACCGATGACTGCATCTACATGACCACTTTTGCAACCCATGGCTGAATAGGCTGCGAGACTATAAGGTCTAAAGGCAACTAGGTTGTCATCTCGTGAAAAATCACTAGGCGGGTACAGTCAACAGTCGGGTGGACCGAAATGAGCAAGGTATCAAGCCTGAAACCTATCAAGGGTATCAAAATCAAGTGTTCCGAAAGATGACTGAGGACCTCAAACAGATTCGAGACCCACAAATATCTGTGGCAAATGCGAGCAACAGAATCCCAAGATAAGTCCTCTATATGTGTTCCCCACTACGTTTGGTCCGACTTTAGAGGGGTTGTCTCCGCTACCTTTCTGCACGCGACCTCGTGTTTAGCCCCTATGTTAGAGGGGGTCCCAGATAATTTCCACGTTACTGTAATTCTACACTCCTTAGCACAGACTCATATGGTTTTTTTATAGCCTTGAAGAGTTTCCTCTCCAACCTAAATCAAGGCTCTAGCCTAATCTAGTTGATGGACCCTACAAACATAAAGTCTAGTAAATTTTAATTAGCATTCTTTTTACTGTATTGATTTACTCAAAAGGGTATGGTAGTGCAATTGATGGTGTTAAGACTCTTGAGAAAAATGATGAAACTTATATGAACACTGGCAAAGAATGATTATATATTTATTTATTTTTGAATTGCTTTTAAGATGAGAAGAAAACACAACACTATGCTAATTTATTTTCTTTTTCAAATAACAATGCAAAGAAAATGCCAGGAAAGAAAGAGATCTAACAAGATAAGTTTTTTTTTTTTTTTCTTCCAATCAAAGAAGAAATAACAAAAGATTCTAAAAGAAACTGATGGATGCACGATTCATGCCCCCCCCCAGGCATGAGGGGGAATTTTTTTTCAAAATGCAACTCATTTTTCTTAAAATTTCATGCTAAAAATAAGTTTTAAAAGATAGGAAACACAAAAAATATTTTAAATGAAAAAGAAAGCTATGTTGGAATACAAACTAGTCTAAAACTTCTTATGACAGAGACCAGAAAGAAACAAGAAAAACCTGGGAAGTAAAAACCTGACAGGGAAGAGGATGACTGCCTCCTCAAAATTTTATAGATAGACACGTGACTGTCACTTCACCAGCCAGTGTATGCACATGGGCTGCCCAAATAAAGGACACGTATGCATGCATGTAGGCCCACTACAGGTCACATGTGCCTCTATTTCTCCTCAAAAGAAGCAATATAAGCGACTAAGATTAGGTAGGGAGTACTGGTATTGAGAACCAGAATCCCTTGAAGACACAGAAACTTACTTTGATAGAAAAATATTGAAGGAAAAAGTTGATCTGAGGTTTTTACCTGACTATGGACTGTTCAATCAAAGACCTAGAAGGACCCATAAGATCCCTGAGAAGGATAACTTCTGTAGGGGAGAAGATGACTGCCTCTTCCTGAGAAGGATTACCTGGGTTCTCAGACACGCAGATAGCACTTCATCAGCAGGCGTATGCATGCGGGCTATGTGAAGGTAGGGTGCGTGTACACGCATGTAGGCCTTATACAGGTCGTGTGTACTTCTATGACTCTTGAAAAGAAAATGCAGCCAAGAAAAGAAAGCAGGGACTACTGGTATGGAATACCAGAATCCCTACTAGCTCAGACTCTTGCAGAAACTCAGAAAAAAAGTGTTGAAACCAATTTAAAAGTACCAAAAAGTATCCCCATAAAACCTGAGAGATCCCCAGTATGGTTTCCAATTCTGTTGTGGGTGGGAAATCCCTCCTATGGACTAGCACTAAGGGTTTTATCATGCATGCAGAAATGGCCTAAATATTCTTATCCTTTACCATCATCCCATGCCTAAACCCCATTACTCATATGTAAATACAAGGCTCAAGAGATTAAGTTGACGTACCTTATTTTTCATGTTTTGTTGTCGATCCCTTTTCACACTTGGTCGTTCTTTGACTGCAACTCTCCTCCCAATGCTGACCTGCATTCACTAAAGAAAAACAAAGAACTCCACATGCATTTGATCTATGAACTAATAGGTTAGATATTGAATCAATCATACAATCAATATTCCAATAATGACAATCTCGTATGGCAGGACAGGAAAAGAAATTCTTTTGTTAACTTCACAATGATACCTTACAATGATAAAGTCGGCCACTACTCCTTGATATTGGTCCTAGGTTCTTCTTCCATTGTCTTCCAACTACTTTTCTCTATACTTCTCTTTGCACAAGGATGGCTAAAGGTTGGGACAAAGGGAATTCTTAATCGGGTATAGTTTCTTTACTATGATTCTCCTCCTTTCAAATGGGACCCCTAACCCTTCTTTTATAGGCTAGAAGAAGCTAGGAATTTGGTCGAGTGACTAGCCATGCATGGTTGAAAGGTTTAGTTAACTTACCCAAAACTGTGTGTTCTGTCAACAACTTTCCTTTTTTCATGCTTTTGTAGGTACATGCAGGCTGTCTTGGGTCAGCTAGAATGTACACGCGTGCAGTAATGGAGCAGGGTGCATGGGCCTTTATAAAGGGGTTTTTTAAGAAGATTTGTTCAGTAGTTTTTTGGCATAAAAGGAATTTGAGATGGCCTGATGCTAGGTAAGCATGTATGGTGCAAATTAGGGTTATAACAGAGTGGCTGCAACCCACAACCTTAAAGATCCTAAGGGGTTTCCTTAGTCTCACAGGATATTACAGGAAATTTTTCCACCATTATGGAAAAATTTCTAAGCTCCCAATTGACCTTATTAATAAGAATGAATTTCATTGGACACGTGTTGCTGAGAAATCCTTCACAGAGTTAAAGAGGTCCATGTGGACTAAAGCTACCCTAGCATCTCCTAACTACAACAAAACCTTTGTAGTGGAATCATATGATTCTGGCACTAGTATAGGAACAATTCTTATGACCTTTGGCCTTTACTAAACAAGTGTTGAGTGGCCACAATCTGGGTAGATCTACATATGAAAAATAAATGATGTTTATTGTCCATGCGATGCACACATGGAAGCCATATATTTTGGGGCGTCGTTTTTAGATAAAAATAGATTACCATAGTCTGAAGTATTTTTTGGAGAAACGATTATCCTCCCCAGAAAAAAACAAGTGGTTGACCAAAATGTTGGGTTATGATTATGAAATCACATATAAAAAGGGAAAATACAATACAGTCGTCAATGTATTGTCAAGACAACATGAGGAGGATGGATGCCTCTTTTCCTTATCGTTACCAGTCCCTAATTGGATTGAATAAGTACGCCAAGAGTGGCTAATCCACCTGACTCTCTCTAGGTTAATTCAACACCTTTAGGAGGACCCTAATCCTCCCATCGACTACACTTGGTAGGAAAATATTCTTAGATATAAGGATCATCTGGTTCTATCACCCTCTTTAGCACTCAATATGAGGCTCTTAAATGAGTTGTAGTCATCAACTATTGTGGGTCACTCAGGCTTCCAAAGGACATATTCTCGTGCCAACCGTTATTTTTTCTAGGCAGGCATGAAGAAGGATATCCTCAACTTTGTCAACGAATGTGAAGTGTGACAACGAAATAAGGGTGAAACTATCAAGTCTCCAGAAGCCCTACAACCCATACCCATTCCAACTTCTATGTGGACATACATCTCCATGGAATTTATAGTGGGCCTTCCTAAATCTTGGAACAAGTCTTTCATCATGTTGGTGGTTGACTGCCTCTCCAAGTATCCTCATTTTTGTTTCTTACCCCACCCTTTGACACTGACACTAGTAGCACAAGTTTTCCTTGATAAAATTTTCAAGTTACATGGCATGCTTGCCTATATTGTATTTGATTGTGACCCAAATTTGACCAACACATTTAACCAAGAGATGTTTAAATTGCAAGGCACCCAACTAAACATGAGCATATCATATCACGCCTATTCTAATGGCCAAATGGAAGTGGTTAACAAATGTTTGGAAACCTAATTGTGGTGTTTTGTTTTAGACAAACAAAACTAGTGGGTGTAATGGCCCCCCTTGGAAGAATGGTGGTACAATAATTCCTATCATATGACCACTAAAATGACCCCATATGAAGTATTTTATGTCCAACACCCACCTACAATCACTACCTATATTCTAGGAACATCAAAGGTCCAATATATTGATACAATTCTACAAGCTCGTACAACCACCCTAGCAGCTTTGAAGAATAACCTACACATGGCCCAAAATTGCATGAAGCAACAGGCAGACCAATATTATTTAGAAATGGTTTTTCAAGAAGGTGATCAGGTGTTTATCAGGCTCCAACCTTATAATAAAACATCTCTCAAATCCCAGGGACATCAAAAGTTGGCACCCAAGTTTATGGGCCCTACCAGATCATCAAGTGTATTGGTTCAATGGCCTACAAATTAGACTTTCCTGCTACTTCCAAAATCCATCTGATGTTCCATGTTTCCTTTCTGAATAAAGTGGTGAGATAGAATTGTAGGGTCCAAACCATCCTTCTAGAGTTAGATGAATAAATCTCCCTTTGGCTCCAACTATAAGCAGTCCTCAATACCCATGAACGTCATTTTCATGGTAGAACTATCAAGGAAGTGTTGATCCAGTAGAAGGAGGCATCACCAAAGGATGCGACTTGGAAACCAACAACCATACTCCAACAATTTTTGCACCTTCAACCTTAAGGACAAGGCTTCTTTTGAAGGGGGAGGGCATGTTAGGATCCGATCCTAACCCCTCTTCATGAACCATTAGTTAGTAGAATATGTTTTCTATATAATGAAATATGACATTAGTTAATAAGGCCTAATAAATAAACTAGAATAAGTCAATGTAAGAAGACCTAATAGAACCTTCCGCTTCTAGAAATATATTTCTCTAGAAGTTTCCTTAGAAAGTATAATTAGTATAAATATGAGTAGTAGTCATTGGATATTTTCATCTAGGATATTATTGTAAAAGACCTCTTCTATGTTGTAGGTTTCCCCCTCGAAGAGGAAAGTGAACATTTCTATCATTAATAAAGGTGCTCTATCTAATGTTATTCTTGTATTATTCTAGCATTGTTCTAGCTATATCCTTATTGTTCTGCCATTGCTTGTTAAATATTTATGGTATGAATATTATATTATATCTGGAATATTGTAAATGATTGGGGTCTATGATTCCATAAGAGATGGGAATAAAGGGGGATCCAAGGGTAAACCCATGTCATTTTCATGATTTAATGTGTCATTATCATATAATCATCCCTTTGACTTATTAGACACTCAGTCCTGGAATACATGTAAGAGGGTTATTGTGTATGATCACCTCATAGAATTATTGAGAGCATGGGTTGAGTACAAGAAATCATGGGATAAGTGTGAAATTCAAGTAATCCTTTTTGATGTAGGAGCATCGACTTCAAAGTCAACAATGCACGTGTGGACATAGACGAATGAAATCTCAGCAATGATAGAGTTCAAATCAAACATTTAGCTCAGAATTTAATCGGTTGTTGAGATATTTTTGTATACAACATTTTAAAATGTAACTTGTTTGTAAAGTCTATAAGGACTCTAAGAAATTGAATATATGGTGTGTCGACTCTATCTGACAATAACTCGTAGTTATTGTAATAGGACAGACTAGGTGTTATCACT
>ML782357.1:861316-874913 GCA_009831015.1 Picea engelmannii | reverse complement strand
GTTAGATTAGATTGTTTTCTGTTTTGTTTTTATGCTTTTTATTAACACTCTTGCTGCTATAGATGTTCTGCCTTGGTGAACCCTGCAAGGCATGCAGAGCGGTCTCTATTTTGCTCATCTGCTGACAGATTGACCGAGAACACTAGGTAATAGTTTTGAATTTGAAATGATATATTTCAGAACAGGATGAGAGAGCTCGTGGAGCGGTCCTTAGATAGTTCATTGTTGCATTGTAATAGATAGAGTATGTTTTTGAGATAGAATATAGAGATCAATAGAGAAGAGTAGAGTAGCATAAACACTATGTATTTTTTTTTTCATGAATGAATAGAATAGACAGAAATTGTCCCAAATCCTTCGATTGTGTTCATTTCATATGTGATTGAGTGAATGTTATTATGTGTGTATGATTTATTACAGCTTGCTCATTTATGAGTGTTCAAGATATTAATTGTATGAGTTCATGACGAAGTTGGTTGATTTTCAATCATTTCTCTTCTGATACTTGTATGCAAAGAGTGTCTCGACTGAGACTTGGATTGACTCATATAAGTTCAGAGAGAATCATATAAAATCACACCAAGTGAAAGGTGTGCACAACGTCAAGAAGTCAACAAGCTTCGAAGAACCAACACAGAAGAATGTTAGGTGGGACAGAAGCATTTTCGTTTCAAGAAAATCCTTTGAACTAAGTTATTCTAAATCCCAAGAACACAAAGTGTGTGTGGGAGATCGAAATCCTTTCAAGGATAGAAGCTCAGAAGAGATAACACTTTTCATGACTGTTGACGAGATCCCAGAGATGGATTCGTCATGATAACAAAGGTTTGGAACCTTTGAAAGAAGATAAATCTTCCAAGGTGGAGAGATATCAGAATCTCAGGAGGAAGAACGACCATGATTGTCAAATCATAGGGAAGAAGATATATAATCATCGAATTAGAAGGAGGTGCACAAGTTTTATCACTTTGCGTACAAAGGAGAGAGAAGTTATCAGAGTTGAAGCTTGAGATTCCCAAAGTCCAGAACCCTAGAATAGGATCTCGACCATCTGACCAACAAGATAGATATGAACTGTTAGATCATTAGAGGTGAATACCAAGCGTCAGATCTTCAGGAGGAATCATAGCCATTGTTTATTGTAAGCTCAGGAGGGAGAGTGGTTTGAAACTTGATATTCTCAAATTTCAGAGTCCCATAACATTGAGGTGGAATCTCATTTGTTCAATTAATCAAGCGTGAGTCATCAGATATCATGTGTTCATAAGGGGTCAAGTTTGAGACTTGAAACTCCCAAAGCACGGAGAGATGAAGAGCCATGAATCATTGATATGGGAGGAGACACTTGTCAACAGATCTCGTACTATGGGGAAAATCCAAAGTGTATTTTTGGTTTGAGAATTAAGATCATCGGAGTGCGAAGACCTGATGTCCTGGAATAAGATCTGGACCATTGGATTTAGAGTAGACGCGGCATAAATCTGTTAACTCTGGGTAAACTCTCAAAGTAACCCTTAATCATTGGATCAGGAGAACATGCGTTAGTGGATATTAGACTATGGATAAAGACATTGGAAGGAATAGGTTTGAGATTTGAAATATTAGAAGTCTGTATCCCCAGAGGAAATCTCAACCGTCGATCGAGAAGGGGTCGTTGGACCATTGATCTAGGTTAAAATTTAAAACACCCAAGTGAAGACCGAGTCATTGATTTATGGGACATGTGTCTGTATATCACTAGTTCTAAAAGGTTGGAGTATGGAAGAGAGATGAGTTTGAGATTACAAACTCCTGGAGTCTAGAATTGTGAAGAGAACCTAGACTGTCGATTCAAGGAGAGCTAATCTAGTCTGTAGATAAGGAGGGAACATATTTGAAGTGTTGATTTCGACACTATCGTCAAGATCATGAGACTAATGATCCCATGTCACTTCAGGGATAGAAGTCACAAGGAGGTTAAGGAATTGAAGGTGAGCTGTAATTTGAACTGTGGTTTCACCAAGGTGATGCATGGAGGTCATAGGAGCATTGGAGGCCCAAAAGTGGTTTAACTCCAGACCTCTTATGACCATGCCTGCAATCACGTGGTCATAGCCCCAGGTCATATCAAGCGCGATGGATTATCCAAAAGGGAGCTAACATCGACACTCTGAGTTTTCACATAGAGAGAAAGGGGAAGGTCGTCGGTTGTTGTCAGACCTACACCAAGAAGCTGAGGGGGCCTATGTTTAGATACAAAGGGGGACCTTTAATTTTACAAAGAGTCTTTTCACTCGAGAATCTAAGATCCAAGATCGAGAGGTCGTGCAACCCTACAGGGGAATAAGGGGGTTGCATCAGGTTGTATCAAAGGATATTTTGAGTCTATTTGTAGACATCAAATAGAAGGAGAAATTAGGGAATTTGGTATCAATCGTGGTATCAAGAATTTGATTCTTGTTTGTAGGTGATGCAGTGAAAATCATTCCATCCATAAGGTGCAGAGAGAATGCATAAATGAAAGAAAAATGAGGTGACTCTGAATGAGACTAGACACCATGGAAATAGAGTAGAGAAGAGAACCAAACACTGGGGATATAAGTGAAGTTGAGAGAGAAGAAGAAGAAGAGGGTGAATAAAATGTAGCAGAGGCTGTTGCATAAGATCACTTGATAAAATTCGTTTCAAAGATAAGAGCCAGAGGAAGAATAGAGTTACCTATGTATGAAGGAAATTTGGAAGTGGAAGAATTGTTAGATTGGGTACGTGCTATGGAAAAATACTTTGATTATGAAGATATCAAAGAATACAATATGGTGAAGCATGTAGTGACAAGACTAAAAGGTCATGCATCGTTATGGTGGGATGAATTGCAATTTGAATGCAGGAGAAATGGTAAGAAGAAAATTAAAAACTGGGATAGGATGGTAGCTAAGTTGAAAGACAAATTTATCCCAAAGGATTACCAAATCAATATTTACAGAATATTACAGAACCTGAAACAGAGGGGTTTATCAATGAAAGAGTACATTGAAGAATTTTACTGAATGAACATCAGGGCTAGACAAAAAGAGAATGAAGATGAGAAGAAAACCAGATACATCAATGGGCTGAGATATGAAATTCAATAGGAGATCATCATGATGTTTATCATTAATGTCAAGGATGCTTATCAAGCAACCTTGAAAGATGAAGAAAAATTGGCCAGAAAGCAAAGCCAATGAAGTAGCAGCGGAAATTCAAGAAGATGCAAGGGAAACAATAACTAGAAGTTCTAGAAGTCAAAGCCTGAAGCTGACAAACAAAATAGTCTCCATGAGAAGGGTGGAATTTATAAAGAAGGACAACATGGAGGAAGAAGTTATTTTTCCATAGGTGGAGGAAAAGGAAGAGCCAGAGGAGGCATGGTTAAACTTTATACCTGTGGAAAAGAAGGACACAAATCTTGGGAATGTCCCGACAGAAAGAAATAAGGAGGAGAAGCACACATTGCTAAAGAATTTGAAAGAAGAAGAAGAAGGAGGAGGAAGAAACCTCATGATGAGGAATATTCTTATTAAACCAGAAAAGGAACTAGAGGAAGTAGTTCAACGAACAAGTTAGTTCATAACTGCTTGCAAGTCGAAAGACAGAGTTTTCAAGGTGATCATAGATAGTGGGAGCACTGGCAATCTAGTATCCATGGATATAGTGTAGAATCTAGAGCTAAAGACAAATACACATCCAAATCCATAAAATGTATCATGGTTGCAGAAAGGACATCAAGTCATGGTAAGTCAACAATGCCAAGTTGAATTTAAAATAGGAGGTTATAGGGATGAAATATTATGTGATGTAATTCCTATGGATGTCTGCCATATTTTATTGAGGAGGTCATGGCAGTATAACTGAAACGTTATTCATGATGGAAGAAAGAATACCTATACCCTAGAAAACAATAGAAGAACACATATGTTGTTACCCATAGAAGACAAAGAGAAAAAGACATAATTTAGTTCAAGAATAATTCTCATGAGCGGGAAGGAGCTCTTGAATGAAGTCAATAAGGAGAAATAAATGCAATTTTCTATAGTGAGGAAGCCTAGAGTTCTCCTTATGAATACTTTTGTAGAAGTTTTCCCTATAGAAATCCAAGAACTATTAGAAAACTTCATTGATATAGTCATGGATGAGTTACCACACTCATTGCTAGACATTAGGAGTATAAACCATCATATTGACCTTATTCTAGGAGATAGTTTACCAAACAAAGAATGTTATAGGTTGACACCTAGAGAGAATGATGAAGTCAAAAATCAAGCCTAGGAGTTGTTAGATAAAGGGTTAGTCAGGGATAGACTAATCCCATGTGCAGTATCAACTATATTAAGCCCAAAGAAAGATGGAGGATGGAGAATGTGTACAAATTCTCCAACCATCAACAAGATAACCATTAGGTACATATTTCCTTTACTGAGGATGGATGATTTGATGGACTGTTTGAGTGGAGCAAGCTATTTTTCCAAGATAGACTTGAATAGTGGATATCATCAAATAAGAATGAGAGAGGGAGATGAATGAAAAACAACATTCAAGACAAATGAAGGATTGCTTGAATGGTTTGTCATGCTATTTGGGTTGACAAATGCACCAAGCACATTTATGAGGTTAATGAATGAAGTGTTGAAAGAATTCATAGGAAAAATTGTCATAGTATATCTGGATGACATACTCATCTTCAGTAAGACGAAGTAAGAACCCTTAAGACATTTGACATTAGTGATGGAAAGGTTGTAGCAAGAGAAATTGTTGATAAATCTGAAAAATATTTCTTTTATGAAGAAGGAGCTCATATATTTGGGTTTCATAATCTCTTCAAATGAATTGAATATGGACCCAGAAAAAGTGAGAGCGATCAGAGAATGGTCGTCGCCGAGCAACATATTTGTGGTAATAAGTTTTCATAAGTTGGCGAGTTTTTATATAAAATTTATCAGAAATTTCAGTGGCATATGTGCACCAATACTGGACACTGTGAAGAAGAAACACAAGTCCTTCAGTTGGACATAGGAAGCTGAAATTTTTTTGAAATTGTTGAAGGAGAAAATCACAGAGCAACCAATTCTGGTCTTACCAGATTTTGGAAAAACATTTCAGGTGAGATGCGATGCAAGTGGATTAGATATTGGAGCAGTCTTGAGTCAAGACAATATCCCAGTTGCTTATTTCAGTGAAAAACTGAATGATGCCAAACAAAATTATTCCGCGTATGACAAGGAATTTTATGCAATGATTCAAGCTTTAAAAAAATGGAGACATTATCTAATCCCTAAAGAATTTGTCTTGTACAATGATAATCATGCTTTGCAGTTTATTACTTTTGTTATTAAACACATTGTTGGAACTACTAAAAAATTCACAGATGCTTTGAGCAGGAGGAGTTTGATTGTATAGGAATTCCAGGTGGAGACCTTGGGGTTCGAACACCTCAAGGAGATGTATAAAGAAGATGTAGATTTTAAGGAAGTTTATGAGGCATGAAAGAATCATTTGTTGGGAGATAGAATCCCATGGACTGAATATTTTATCTAGGATGGATTATTGTTCAAAGGAAGCCAATTATGCATTCTGAAATGCTCAATGAGAGACAACCTGTTGAAAGAGAAACATAGTGGAGGCTTAGCTGGACATTTTGGTCATGATAAGAAATTTTGCACAACTGAGAAATTTGTATTTTTGGCTGAGCATGAGAGAAGAAGTGAAAATGTTTGTGACCAAATGCATAATTTGTCAATATGCAAAAGGAAGACAACAAAACACTAGTTTGTATCATCCATTACCAATTCCAGAAAGGTCGTGGGATGCAATCAGTATGGACTTTGTTTTGGGATTGCCTAGACCTCAAAAAGGGAGTGATTCCATATTTGTTTTGGTAGACAGATTCTTAAAAATGACACATTTCATAACATGCCAAAAGACAAGTGATGCCACATGCATCACCAATTTGTTTTTCAGATAAGTAGTAAGACTACATAGATTGTTGAGGAGCATAGTTTCAGACAGGGACACCAAATTTGTAGGACACTTTTGGAGGAATCTATGGAAGAGGATACGGAAAAAAATATCCTTTAGTTCATCATATCACCCTCAGATAGATGGACATACTAAATTAGTAAATAGAAGTCTCAGAAACTTGTTGAGAAGTTTATTCACTGAGCAAGGTCGACAATGGGATCATATTCTGGCACAAGAAAAAATTGCATTCAAAAATTTAGTGAACAAGAGAATAGGAAAATTCCATTTGAAATTGTGTATGGTATACATCCAAGAGGGATTACAGAGTTGAGAGATTTGAATCAAGATGAATTCAAAAGTTCTAGAGTAGAGGATTTTGCAACAAAAATGCAGAAAATCCATGATAGAGTCAAAGAACAACTACAAGACATTTGTCAGAAATACAAGAGTAGAGTTGATCAAAAGAGTAGAGAAGTTCAATTCAAAGTTGGAGATGAAGTTTTATCTCATTTGATAAAAGAGATTTTTCCAAGGGGAACATACAACAAGTTAAAGATGGAAAAGATAGGACCATGCAGGATTCTTAGAAAATTTGTAGCCAATGCTTATGAGATTGAGTTTCCAAACAATGTTGGGATATTGATGATATTCAATTTTTCATACCTGTATCCTTACAGGAGAGATGAAGTAGGAGAATTAGATGATCAAAAATAAATTCAGTGGGAAGAGCAATTGGCCACAGTAGAAAAACCTCATATGGAGAAAATTATTCAACAGAGGAATGGAAAGAAAAGAAGGAGGAAGACGTATCCTGAGTACTTAGTGAAGTGGAAAGATCATCCAATGGAATATGCAAGTTGGGTCACAAAACCTGATATTTTGAAGCATGGAAAGACAATGCAGAAGCTCATGGATAGAAGTCCATGAATTTTTTTAACTAGAGGAGTATGATGCAGGAGCATCACCTTCAAAGTCAACAATGCACATGTGGAGGAAGACGAATGACATCTCAACAATGACTGAGTTTAAATCAAGCATTTAACTCATAATTTAATCGGTTATTGAGATATTTTTGTATACAACATTTTAAAATGTAACTTGTTTGTAAATTCTGGAAGGACTGTAAGAAACTGCAGATATAGAGTGTTAACTCTATCTGGCAGTAAATAGTAGTTATTGTAATAGGATAGAGTAGGTAATAGTTTTGAATTTGAAATGATATATTTCATAATATGACGAGAGAGCTCGTGGAGCAGTCCTTAGATAGTTCATTATTGCATTGTAATAGAGAGAGTATGTTTTTGAGACAGAATAGAGAGATCAATAGAGCAGAGTAGAGTAGCAGAAACACTATGTATTTTGTTTTCATGAATGAATAGAGTAGACATAAATTGTCCCAAATCCTTGGACTGTGTTCATTTCATGTGTGATTGAGTGAATGTTATTTTGTGTGTATAATTTATTAAGATATTTCATGTATGAGTGTTCGAGAGATTAACTGTATGAATTCGTGACGAAGTTGGTTGAGTTTCAATCATTTCTCTTTTGATACTTGTATGCAAGGTGTGCATCTTGAATGCAAGGGGTGCGTTGATTGAATCTCAAATTGAATTAGAGAAGTTCAAAGAGAATCAGAGAATCTCAGACCAAGTGAAAGGTGTGCACAACGTTAATAAGTTAACAATCTTCGAATAACCAGAACAGAAGAACGCTAGGTGAGTGAGAAGCATTTTATTTTCAATAAAATCCTTCAAAATAAGTTATTCAAAATCCTAAGAATGCAAAGTGTGCATGGGAGATTGAAATCCTTTAAAGGATAGAATCTCAGAAAAGATAACACTTTTCATGAGTGTTGAAGAGATCCCAGAGATGGATTCGTCGGGAGAACAAAGGTTTGGAACCTTTGAAAGTGGAGAAATCTTCAAAGGCAGAGATATATCATAAGCTCAGGAGGAAGAATTACCATGATCGTTAGCTCATAGGGAAGAAGATAGACAATAGCAGGATTAGAAGGAGGTGCACTAGTTTTAGCACTTCGCATACAAAGGAGAGAGAAGTTATTGGATTTGAATCTTGAGATTCCCGAAGTCTAAAACCTCAGAATAGGATCTTGACCATCTGACTAGTGGGATAGATCTGAACCATCAGATCATTGGAGTCAAAGAACAGGCATAAAATCTCGAGGAGGAATCACATCCATTGGTTTCTATAAGTTCAGGAGGAATAGCAGTTTGAAACTTGAGATTCCCGAAGTCCGGAGTCCCAGAATGCCGAGGTGGAATCTTAGCCATTCAATTGATCAAGTGTGAGACATCAGATATTGTGAGTTCATAAGGGGTCAATTTTGAGACTTGAAACTCTCGAAGCATGGAGATATGAAGAGTTGTGAGTCGTTGATCTGGGAGGAGACACTTGTCAATAGATCTCCTACTCCAGGGAAAAGACAAAGTGGATTTTTGGTTTGAGAATTGAGATTGTAGGAGCGCAAAGACCCGAAGTCCCGTAATAAGATTTGGATCATTGGATTTAGAGTAGACATGGCGCAGATATGGTAACTCCGGGTAAACTCCCAAAGTAACCCTCGATCATTGGATCAGGAGGACACGCATCAATGGATCTTAGACTCCGGGTAAAAGACATTGGAAAGAAGAGGTTTGAGATTTGAAATCTCAAAAGTCCGGATCTCTAGAGGAAATATCGACTGTCGATCGAGAAGGGGTCATTGGATCGTTGATCTAGGTTGAAAGGTCAAACACCTAGGTGAAGACTGAGTCATTGATTTACGGGACAGGTGTCTATATATCACCAGTTCTAGAAGTTTGGAGTACGAAAGAGAGTTGAGTTTGATATTACAAACTCCCAGAGTCTGGAATTGAGAAGAGAAACTAGATCATCGATTCAAGGAGAGATAATATGGTCTGTAGATAAGGAGGGTGTTATCACTAGAATTTCATCCACAAATGGTTACAGGAATCCAACATCTCCAAACACCCATTAGTCCATCCATGGCCCAAAAACATTGCATTTCCAAAGGGCACAAAACTATAGAATTGGTTATAAAATTAGCATGCGCAAAGGATAGAAAGGAATCGTGCACACATGTGATAGTCGAAGAAATTTGAAAAAGTGCACATGCGCCCGATGCACGACTGTGAAAGAAAAAAGCCACACATACCTTAGAATGACACATTTATGATTTTGGTCCACCTTCCACCCACTTCTGGTTCATCTCCAAGGTCGATTTGACACCCAAATCCGAGTTGAATCCAAGTGGGCGGTTGGTCAAAGACCTAAGGCTGCCCTAAAGAGCCCCTTGTTCACACTAAAGACTGGTTGAATAATGCCTCAAACATTTTCTATAAAAAGAGGCCATGGGTGCACTATATTTCCAAGAATTCATTTGTATTGTTATGATGCCTATATTCTGTTAGAGGAACCTCTTTCCTCACTAGAGCATACAATCACCATTTCATTTATCCATTCACATCACCTCTTGAGTGAATGAGCTTTGGATTTCTTCACCATTTCCTTCTAGTTTTCTACTTATAAGAAGATCTCAATCATTGGGGGTTCAAGAGCCTTCCCTTGGAGGAAGAGGGGACCCATAAGTCTCCCTTTCTATTTAGTGTTTTTCCAATAATACAATTTTTCCATTGGTGGCATGCATGTTGTTTATTTTTTGTTCTATCTCCCTTATGCACTCTAGTTTAGTTTATTTTATTGTTATTAGCTTAGTTCTTTGTTTATTTCTTATGCTTGATGTTTCTAAGTCTTGCATTCATTGCTGTCTTGTCCAGCTGAACCAACTGGACTTGTAAGTGTCCTTCTTTTGCTCACTTAGGTGATGAAAAGGGATACAACAGATTGGCGACTCCACTGGGGATAGGTATCAATTTCCTCCCCATTTGGGTTATTTCAGCACTTATTTTCGGTTTATTTAACTTGCACGAACCATAACTGGACCATGCCTACATGCAAAAAGATAAATTCGGAGCTGACCTAAGAGAATTTCATCTGAAATTTTCTTCCCGGCCATGTAATAGAAAGTTCACAGGTTTTTAAACCCATAGGTGTGTCTTCTGAGCACGTGCGCCAAACTCACTGTGTGGCTCAGTGCATTCTACACACCTACGTAAAAAATTTGTTTTTGATTTGGGCATTGGCACCAAATGTGCCTCTATCTACTCTGCGACCCATGCATTTGTCCATAAAATCATACATTGTAAGGGTTTTTTTGATCTATTGAAGTCCCATAGCCTTCTTATGTTTGATTCTATGTAGATTGTAATATGAACCACACTCAGATTCCCTCTCCACATGAAGGGTTAGTCAAAACATAGGCACTTAGGGGGGTTAAAATCCATAGTTATCCTCTTTCTGCTTTCATTTTTCCACATGGATGGCTTGCTTTGATTAAAGATAAGTTGGAATTGTTCTATATCACAAATATAACCACTTGCACTGGGACCATAAATTGAACATCAATCTTTGAGTATGCTCTTCTCTCACGCCATAGAGTGATCTTGAGAATCAGAAAAATGATTGAGGGGAAATTTCATCTCCCTTAAAAGACAAAATCTTTAGGAGAGGACAAAAGCCCCCCTCAAGACTCCTCTTAGTTTCTTTTTCAAACACATATTAAAATTGTAAGGGCCCATACATGCCCACATGCTACAAAGATATGATAGTTTTTGAATCTACTTTCTTAGATTACATCACTAGGAAAGTTTAAAGGTTTTTGTAACGGGCCCATACATTCCCACATGTCCACAATCTAGGATAGTTTTTAAAGCTTTCTTATAATAAATCATGCTAGGGAGTTAAAGGATTGGTAAGGACCCATATGTCAACATGCTAGTTCTCTAGGGACATTAAAATTCTGCAAGGTTGTACCAATGGCATTTAGTAAATTAGGTAATCAAGACTTGCAAGGGCCACACGAAGTCCACATGCAACAAGGTGACACCTAACTTATTAAACATTTGGGAACACTTTCACTTGTTCACACACAAAGTCACTACTCACTCACATAGTTTCATCTAGAATCGTGGAGGTTGAAGTAAGTTTCCTCCAAAGGGATCTTGAAACGCCCCACCCTTTTCTCGATGAAACTATCCACTCCCACTTAAATTCAACAAGATTGGTTCACACCCCCCATCTCTCAAACAATCACATCTAAATTTTTTTCTAAAATCTCACTAATATTTCCTCCACAGGAGGTGACAAAAGAAATTTTTTAGTCTAGGTAGGATCTCGGGGATAGGCATCCAAATAACTCCCCATTATCTGGTTCTCACATCTTCAAACAATATAAGTTGTCAAATAGGGAACTTTAAAATCCTCCAATTCAAGTGTTCCTAACACCATAAAGCAAGGAGATACCCATGAAGGGTTGAAGGCTGAGGTCCAGTTGTTCTGTGTGTCCCCCCTTGAGGCACCCACCTCTTGGATGGGATCCAACCCATGACCCATTTCTTAGGCCGAAAATCTAATTGTCACACTTTGACTGAGGTACGTAGTGACCAAATTTTAGGACATCTACCTAGGCGGAAATTGTGGGATGAAATTGCACCTTGATTGGATTTTGTGTGGCTATTGAGAAATATCACCAGCTCTTTCAGGATATTCCCCCTCTACCCCTCATTAAAACTGAATGCTTCATTCTTCACTAATTCCTCTTGCGGTGGCTTCAGACCCCCTAGTTGAGTGCTCTTGGAAGGTCTAGTGCTATTTTGAGAGGAAGGACATTACGTCTTTTAGGACACGAGAATTTTTTTTCTTTTTTCTCCCATGTGGACAAAATCTACCTACCCACATGTATGCTTCTTTATCAATTGATTTATGTATGATGCTGTTGTGATTACATGCGATTGTGAGATAAATTGTGACAGTCCAAAAATCATAACAAACACTCTTGTTCATTTATTGCTCTCATCACCATTTGCACACATCCACTTTTCTAGTCGGACATCATAGGGGACCCACAAAATCATCATCATTACAGACGCTTGCTAAATCTCCCTCCCATTCTAGGGGGAGTTCCTAGTCTTTCCAACTCATCAGCTCCACCTTCTCACACCCCTGTGAGTGTTGTCATCTTGGGATCTGCTTTTCTTGGTTCCACTTTACTTGGGTCCACTTCCCAAGGTCAACCATCCACTTGCTTTCCTTTACAAGGAAGAGAGGGGCACACTTCTTCCCCAAGAGGAAGTACAACCCCACCTAACCCCCCTCAAGGGTCAGGTGCACGAAACACTCACACCATAGCTGGAGCTAATCCTCCACCACCACCCTAGATGCCATTCTTGGCTTCCCTCAACATACCAGATCTAACTAAACTCACCAATGATCCTATATTGGGCAACCCCACATGTCCTACAATGCCTACCAAACTCCCTTCAGACATCCCCAAGTTTGAAGGAAAAGTGGGAGACAATTCAAACAACCATATCATGACCTTCCACTTATGGTGCTATTCAAACAACATCATGGAAGACTCCATCCAATTGAGGTTATTTCAATGCACACTCACCGACCCATCAGCCAAGTGGTATGTAGAAGAAAAATTTGGTTCCCATGTGACCTTTGAATCTTTGGCCAAAGCATTTTTGACCTTCTTTCAACTACCAATCTATCATGACAATGGCCTCAAACTACTCTCAGAGTTTAAACAAACCTTCTCTAAACACATCGTTGACCACATTCACGAATGGTGTCAGTGATGTAGTCTATGCAAAGCTTAAACCACCAAGCAACAATGCCTCAATTGGTTTCTCAAATCACTTGTTTCCCTCCTTGCAAAGGATGTGGTCGTCACCTCCCCCGAGTTTGAAGAAGAATCCATTGGCAAGGATCAATAGTTCGAACTCATTTATTCAGAGTCAGGATACTTATATACGGTACTACCAGATGCCTTAAGACTCGTTCCATTCAGATAGGACAAACTTGGGATGTCTCACTCAGAAGATGGATTGATTGGTACCACAACACACCACAATCCACACCTCCAAAAACCACCTATGTATGGAAAACCTCAATATCTATGGGTATATGGAGGACCTCCTTATTATCCTCCTACCCCTTATCAACAACCATACCCTATTTCCCTTCCTCCACCCATAAGTGGACCACCGTTAGCAGCCACAATACGCCCAGTTGTCCAATCAAGTTCTGGTACCCCCTCTACCTCATCTTACAACCTAAGCACTAGTGAAAGCGCTATGCCTTCCTATATACCCTATGGACCATTGCCCCCAAATAATCTGTACTTTATGTTTCCTGGCCCTCCACATCCCATGGATCCACCATAAAGACACCCACACACTGGGGTTAATTTTGTTCAACCCTCTCCCATTCAAAAATATCAAAATTTTGAACAACTAAATATGGAAAATCCGACCCATCAGTCGAATAATTCCAAAAATAAAGGAAAAAACTGAAACAATAATAATCCAGGACCAGGATGGAACCAGAACCACCCCCAATATGTAATGTCCCCCACCTCTTAGAGAGGTGAGGAGGAGACTCAGTGGCCTGGGCACCCCCACTAGGTCATAGTCTCACACTGAAGGGGGGGAAAGTCAAGAAGTTAAAAGTTATATTTTTAAGTTGACTTAAGAAAGGG
>ML782357.1:812735-836788 GCA_009831015.1 Picea engelmannii | reverse complement strand
CACAGTATTGAAGGCGTTCAAATTCTCTGCCACCGAGTCTCCATCTCTCATCCTCAAGTTATACAGCTTCTTTCTCAGGAATAGTTTATTTACCAGGGACTTAGACTGATACAAATTCCCCAACTTTTCCCATAAATCCTTGGCTATAGCTTCCTCTGACACATTGAGTAATACTGAATCGGAGAGACACAGTCGAATTGTGCTCTTTGCCTTCCAATCCATCTTTTTCCAGTCATCTACAGAAGTTCCTGTAGGTGCAGTACCTGGATCTACCGTGATCCACTAATCCTTTTCCACCAAAAGATCTTCCATATTGAGATTCCACAACTCAAATATTTTCCCATTAAACTTCTCGATCTCCATCTTTGAATTGCTTGCCATTTCTTTTCACCTGAAAAACAATACCGCAGATCTCCCACTGTAACAAGGCTTATCACAATCCCAAGACAAACCCTTGACGACAAAGTCGTCCCCATGAAGCCAATAAAGCTTTGATACCAAATGTAAATTATAACCTTGTACAATGTCTATTGTAAATAGATATTCAGGAAATAATAGAAAAGATACAATGGCAAATGCAAACATTACACAGAGATTTTTCCCCTGGAAACCCAAACTGGGAAAACCAACATATATTATATTCATATATTGTGTTACATTGTTTACAATACAATATACATATAGGAGATAGTGGCATCCAAAACCCTAACCCAATGACCTAGATTAGTCCAAAACCCTAATTCCTTAACCAGAAATAGAAAACCATCGGCAAAAAAACATGTGCTGAAAAACCGCCTAAATATCATGTGGTCCTGGAAATATGTCGTCCCGGTGCAAAAAAATATTTCGGGGGTGTTGCCCCTGAACCCCCACGTGGAAGGCTCTGCCCCCCTGAACCACCCCCCTCTAACCCCCCTATGCGCCCGGCACAGACACTTAGACACTACTACTCGTGCAAAGAATACAACACATACCCAACAAAAAAAGTGACAAAAAGAGGCCAAAAAGTCTATAAATAGAATCTGGCAACTCATTATGACCATTGCTAATTTGGAAATTGACTCTGGAGCCAAAAGACCCCCTTTGCTAAAAACGATGATTCTGGGAGCTACAGTGGACAAAACGAACTTCCACTTGGACAAAGTAAGTACAAACTCCCCTATCTAGCTATTCAATTCTTCAATTTTGCATTTGATTTCATTTTTTGGGTGGGAGTTGACCTTTAAAAGGTCGTCCCTAGGTCCACTTGGGCTATCTCTGGATAGGCCACGTGTACACTCGGGCAGAGTAAAGATTGCCAACATGTACACGTGATTGTTGCCTCTACAACACGCATGGACCCCCTTTCATTGTCAAAAACAAATAAAGAGCAAGCACTGACCCTCCTAAACTTGGTTGTTTTGGCAGGATGTATGTCCAGTGGAGGGAAAGGGAGCATGAAGCAATTAGTGAGTTGGTGGTGGGAGATCCGAATGTCGTGGCCGTATTGATGCAATGTGGTTTACTTAAGTTCTTCCTGTGTCCATTTATGTGAGTGCAACCAAGGCTACTGAATGCCTTGATTGACCACTAGCACCCTGATGCAGAGGCCTTCATGCTAGAGGGGCAATCACTGGTGCCCACCACCAAGGATATCTACTTTTTGACTGGCCTCTCAAGGAGAGGGGAACCAGTCAATTTTAGGGTGTTTCCTAAGGGGCCGCATAACATAGCGGAACTGATAGCCCAACACTGTCAGGATGGGACAAACCATGTGAGCTCCTAGGTGCTCATAAGTAAGATTACTAACCTATCACTGCAAGCGATATTATTACTTATTGGGAAGATTACTGGTTCAGCGGCCTTGCATCAGGCATCTTGTGCACATATGAGCTGTGTTATCCAGTGCTTGAATGCACATATTTTTGACTGGAGTACCACACTACTTGAGTGTATGAAGAGGCAATTGACAGATTGTCGACAGCGGACACAGAGGAACTTCGGTTTTGGGACAATTTTGTGTTCATTCTTCTTTGAGAGATTTTCGAGCTTTAGTCCTCGGGAAGTGGTACGAGGACATTAGGCCTCTTTTCCTGCAGTATAAAGATGGGCAGTATTACTACCGCAACAGGGTGGTGGAAGGACCACTAAGTCCTTCGATGATGACTTCTTTGCATGGTTGTCACAAAAGATCCCTATGATCGAGGATTACCCACATGCAAGGATAGATTTTTCTAGAGATCCTAAGATATCCATGCCTCATGGTGAGGAGCGAGGGGAGATGGGTAAGTATCC
Source organism: Picea engelmannii (assembly GCA_009831015.1). Lineage (NCBI taxonomy): Eukaryota > Viridiplantae > Streptophyta > Pinopsida > Pinales > Pinaceae > Picea > Picea engelmannii. Next base: position 834,514 of record ML782357.1, on the reverse strand, counting down.
ACCCTTGTAGTTTTTTTGTTTTGTTTGTATATGTAATTTTTATGTCATTTTTGTTATATATATCATTTTTTTATATGCTAGAGTATTTGATGGGTATACGTTTGTTGCATGCAGATGTGGGGCCCGTGAAACCTGCTGATTATGCACAGAATAGGTGTCGTCCTCGGCCAGAAGCCGCAACTGCCACCAGGGGACCAGCAGTAGTAGGGAACCTCCCAGCTGGGGAGGCTGAGAGGGTCCTTAGACGAGTTGAGTGGAACTTCATTGCACTCACTCGCATAGTCCCGATGGCAGAGATAGAGGACCTGCCACCATCCATGCAGCCTCATGTAGTGGGGGCACCTCGGATGTGGGTTCGATTGTTTAGGAGTTTAGCCCATGCTGTGGACTATTATAACATGGCCCATAGGCCTTGAACCTATTTAGACTTTTTACGTGCCACAAGCACTACTTGTATATATTTTTTGAGGGCATAAGCCCTGTGACTCGTTATTAGTCCCATTTTTTAGGCGCTTGCATCCATCTATGTAATCTGGTTATTTTATGATGTTATATATGGTTTTTCGATCCTTTGTGTCTTATGGATCATGTGTGCAAAAATGTGTTTACATGATTATGTTAATGTTCTTTCATATGTGTGAAATATGTCAATCTAAAATTTGATTAGCTAGAGTATCTGTAATTTGGTTTAATCTCCTAGGAACATGAAAATATGTAATATAATCAAAGTTTCATTCTAAGAGATGTACCCTAAGGAATCGTCAGTGTAAAGTTGGATCGTGAACCTGGTATACTCTGTTTAGCTGTGACACAAATAGTTGAGCGTCGAGATAGACCCAGAGATGAGAGATACCCAATGACAAGGTGTCACAAATCAACTCAATAACTGCACTATACTCAGAGACATTATTTGTGGTGTCACCTAAGAATATACCTACGGAAGATAACAACTGGCCCTAAGGTGTAAAGATTACCCAAGCTATGAAGGCAAGCCTCTGAGTGTGTTGACTAGCACCGTTTGTATACCCAACGAACACCTCAGAATCACTTGAAATCTACCATATTGATGAAAGATCACATCAATGACATGTCCATAACACTTAAAAGAAACTAAAAAGTAATTGTACAAAGACTATACATATGTTACAAAAATTTACCCACAGTGACCTGCCTATGAGTAATACTTCTTGAGGTAGAGCCCATTTCTAGGCTCTGTTAAAGCATTCCCTTCAAAATCAACCAAATGATAAGCAACCTTTTTTAATACCTCTTTTATGATGAAGGGTCCAAACCACATGGGTTTGAATTTTCCTGCCCCCAGGGGGTCCTTATCTTGGTCATAGACCAGGACAAGGTCGCCTTCAGAGAAAATCCGAGGACGAACGGACCTATCATACTGACACTTGACCTTTTGTTTGTGAGCCTCGTTGGCTAGGGCTGCATCATGATGATGTTCATTGAGATGCTCAAGGTGTACTAACTATTCTTCAAGTGGAGAAGTGTCTGGCAATAATTGTACTGCCAATTTTAGAGATGGGATCTGACATTCAATGGGCAAGACTGCCTCCAGCCTATAAACGAGTTGAAAAGGTGAGAAAATGGTTGCAATCTTAACAGATGTTCGGTAAGCCCATAATCCTGAGTATAACATCAAATGTCAATTTGACTTGGCTGAGTTGATAGTTCGCTATAGAATAGTCTTAAGAGTTTTGTTTATAGCTTCCACCTGCCCATTGGCTTGGGGGTAGTAGGGTGATGAATGCTCTTGCCATAACCCAAGATTTGATGTTAATTCGGTCATCATTTGGTTCTGAAAGTGACTACCATGGTTAGTAACAATCTCTCTCAGGACGTCGAACCTTGCTATGATCTGGTTGAATAAGAAGAGAGATGCAGTCTCTCCATCATATTTAAACGTTGGCATAACTTCAACCCACTTCGTGAAGTAGTCTACAACTACGATGATATAGCAGTGCCCCCTTGTTGAAGGGGGGTTGCAAGTAGTGTAATCAATCCCCCACTTGGTGAAAGGACCAATTGTGATGATAGGAAACATGGGAGTAGGATGTGCCCTCATCTTTCGAGAGAAGATTTGGCATGGATGTCACTTCTTTACCGATTCTATACAATCTTTGATAAGAGTCGGCCAAAAGTAACCTGCTCGTAGAATCTTTTGGGTTGTTGCCAACCCATACAAATGGCCGCCACAAGCTCTGGTATGGCTATCGTTGAGAATGATGACTGCCTCCTCATGTGTGCAACATTGAAGTAAGATGTAATCTATACCTCTTCGATACAATATATCATCAAGTATGGGATAATTCTTAGCCTAATGGTGTATACGTCAATTCTCATCACGAGAAGCAGAAGTGGGGCACTTCAAAGTCTGGAGATAGATAAGTATATCTCTGTACCAGGGATCTGAATATGTGATCAAAAACATATCTCCCCAGATAGGTTATTCTTCAGGCACAACGGCACCTGACTCAACCGGAAGTTCTGAAATAATCTCTGCGAAGAGAAATGACTTTTTGGACTTTGCTGAAACGAAGTCTAAGTCAAATTCGTGGAGGATGACTATCCATCTACTGATTTTTCCACCTACAACCCATCGTGTCAACATGTATTGGAATGGATTCATGACAACAATGACGGTGGTCTTGCGAAACAGAACATAATGACACAACTTTTGAACATCATGAACTATTGCCAATGCAAGTTTTTTGATATGAGAATAATTGAGTTCTAGTCCTATGAGGGCTTGGCTCAGGTAATAGATCACATATTCTGAGAAAAAATAATCTTCCTGAACTAAAACCATGCCAATGGTTGACTCTGCGGTAGCCATATATAATAAGAAATCTTTGTTATAGTTAGGTGGCCGTAGCAGAGGTGTAATTGTGAGGGCATGTTTCAATGCATCGAAAGAGTGTTGAGCAGCTTTGTCCTAGTAAAAAGGAACGTCTTTCTTTAGTAAGTGCATAAATCCCTTGGTGATTTTGGCATAGTTGGCGATGAAGCGCCGTAAAAAGTTTGCCTTGCCTTGTAGACTCTGAAGTTAAAGGATTGTGCGTGGGGGGGGGGCAACTGGATTATTGCCTCCACCTTGAGAGGATCAACCATGATCCCTGTTGTTGATACTATGAAAACTAACAAATGTCCTGACATTGTATAGAAGTTGTACTGGTTTGGATTCAAGGGAATCCTAAAGTAGCGACAACGTTCAAATATTAGTCTAAGGTGTGTGGGATGATCCATTCTCTTGTGAGATCGGGATGCTAAATCATTTAGATAGGCCTCGACTATATGCTTGAGATCATGAAAGGCAAAAGACATGGCCTACTGGAATGTGGCTCCAACATTTTTAAGACCAAAAGGCATCTTACGATATGTGAATGTACCCCACGGACAAATGAATGTCATTTTGTGTTGGTCTTTAGGTTTGATTTGGATTTGATTGTATCCTGAGAAGCCGTCCATGAAAGAAAAGGCTTCGCAACCAGCATATTCATCAATGATTTGGTCAATGAATGGTGTTGGAAAATTATCTTTGGAACATGCCTTGTTTAAATCACGAAAATCGGTACATACATGAATCGTGCCTTGTTTTTTATTGACCAACACAGGATTTGACACCCATTGAGTCAAATGGATAGGATAGATAAAACCTGCCTTTAGAAATTTCTCAACCTTAATCTTGATGGTTGCTGCTTTCTTGGGATTAACTAGATGAAGCTTCTGTCGAACAGGCTTGGCATCAGGATATGTTTTGATTTCATCTTCAACTATTTTTGGATCGATACTTGGCATTTCCTCATAAGACCAGGCAAAAACGTTGTGGAATTCTTTGAAAAGATTCGTGTAGATTTGAATCTCTTCGGGGGGAGAAATCCACTCTGATGAAGATGTTCTCCATGACGCCAGGGTTACGAGAGATGTTGATTTGTATAGTTTCAACGATAGTTGTCATATTTCTTTCAACATAAATTTCATGTGTAGCTAAGAGATTAATAGGACATGACTGATCTCCTGTCATGGTCACGGTGAATTCTCCTCAATCGATTCGGCTTAACTCTGGGAGAAAATATGATCTGTGATGAAGATCTTCCCAAGGTTTGTCTGAACTAGTCATTGCTTTGATTACTGCTTCATTAGAAGGCAATACTAAGTCTAACGAATTGACATTAGTGAGAGAACCTTGAGCCCAAATAGGCTCTAGAAGTGGATCTAACTCTTGTGCAGGAGTCAGATCCATGTTAGTTGAAGCTTGTTGGACTAAAGAGTACACTACTTCAGTAGCAGACAAGGGCATGGACATGCCTGGGTGCCCTGTCTCATCCATCATGGCTGATGGGGAAGGAAGGATCCATGGATCCTCGAAGTAAGTCGTGTGGAACGAAGAAACTTGAAAAATCTCAACCTTATGGTGATTAGATGTAAATTTGATATCACCCTGAGGAGGTGGGTAATCGAAGGTACCCATAAAGGATGGGCACAAACCAACTCCTACGTTGATGACACCTAGTTGAGTATTATCAATCATCAGGACCGTGGATGCCCCCAAAGCTGGGTCAGGTCTGGGTCAAAAAAATTGATCGATGGTCACTATCCGGCCCTCGTGTGGAAACAACAAGACCTAGAAAAATGTAGAAACCATAGCTTTCATAACATAATTCCAACTCCGTCCTAACAAGAGGTTATAGTCAAGGGGAGCATTGACTACCTCTACTTCAACACACATGGTCTTCCCTCCTAACTGCATGGGAAAAGAAGGAACTATGCCATGTGGTCATAACGAATGACCATTGAAAGCAGTGAGGAGAGTACGTGATGGAGACAAAATGGGCTGGCCAATAGCCTTCCAACATTCCAATGACATAACACATGTCGAGGTGCCCTTGTTGACCATCATGCGGAAGATATTATGAGTAAAAGTTTTCATGGGGTAAGCCACTACTATCTGAAACACTACGTGGTAAGGCAGACGAGGTTTTAAGTCTATTGTATCTAACATGATGGTACCCGGATTATAAGTCTCAGTAGAGCCCAATGCGGTTAACAAGGCTTTCCTTTGAGCATGGTAGCTTTGGAGGACCTCCAAAGCAGACATCGCACATGGGGTTTGTGATAAATCTTCCACCAAAGAGTAGTTCTGGGAAACCCTTGCATTTGGGTTATGAGAAACTTTTTTAAATGCACCTTTTGGAATGTGTGTCATTGTTTCTCCCAACATATTCTCTATCTGTAGAGGAAGATATGGGAGATCAACTTATTTACCCTTCTCAGAAGTTCTTGGTTTAATATAATCGTGTGCTCTAGTCGATATGAAAGCATCACCCCTAACCATATATACATTCACGGATGAGGGATTGTTTGGAGGCAGGAAAGTTTCTTGGTTGCCCCCTTTCGTGCTTGCAGAAGCTTGAGTTAGATTTTGCCCATGTTGAAAGGGATTAGTCAACATTGCTTGTTGTTGTTGTGTGACAAACTTTTGGGCCTCTGCAAGTCGAGGACATAGATGGGTCGGGTGGTATTCTGTGCACAAGTTACATGGATACCTTACCTTCCATTTTTTAGTGTTGTCCCTGCCAGTGTTATCGTTGGGTTTTTTATCCCCCTTACCCTTCTTTCATTGTTTTTTCTTCCCTTCAGGCTGTTGGGTGGCCTTTGGGTTAGTTGACTAAATTGTGTGTACTTCTGACGTTTGGGTAGGGGGAGCAACCAAAGCAGTGGTTTGGCTGGCCACTATATGTTGTATGGATAACTTTTGCAACTGCTTTGTCAATTGCTCAGTAGGCTTGGTTTGTGTTGAACCGACAATACCATTGGCATGCGGTCCAACTCTCTGTCTAGTTTTATTCAGTATTGAATGTGGTGCATCTGGCAAGATGTTGTATAATAAAATGGATTGAGAATAGATGAGCTCAAACTGTTGAGCCCTCATGATGGCGTCTTCTTTAGAGAAAAATATGGATTTCATGACATCTTTGGATAACTACGGGACCAAAGACTTAATGAACCACTCAAGCAGGAATGCTGGTGGAACTAGTACCTTGATTAAACTCTTCTGGCATCTCCATTCTCGGATGTGATCAGAGATATGGTCCATTGTTGCCTGTTCAAAATTAGCAAGCAGCTCGGTGCCAGTGTCGTATCTCATAGGTAACTAGAAATGGTTAAGGAAGTCCATCACCAATTCACCAAAAGAAGAGTATCTTGAGCGATCTAGCTCAATGTACCATTTCGCGGCACTCCCAATGAGAGTACGTTAAAAAAATCGCAACTGTACAGAGTCATCTTTCAATGAGTTAGATGAGCACCAAAGATGAAAGGTAGTCACATGATCTCCTAGATCTTCATTAGGCCTGGCTTCAAACTTTGGAATGTCTAAAGGAAACTTTGTCAAAATAGGAGGCCAACACAGATCGTGAAAAATAGGGTCATTCAACAACCTTGTCAAATCTGGCAAGTGTAAACTTGCCAGGAATGGTAGTTTGGGTTACTGCTAATAACCTGGGAAAAAGGGACTTGGAGTTTCACTGGCACCAGGTTGCCAGGAAAAGTTTGGTTGTTGGCTAGGATTCTAGCAGAAACCATGGCCCTGGCCAGCATAAGGATTTTGCATATGTGGAGACATCATCGGTTGATTTCCCAAATAGGACATAGATTGTTGGGCATGCATTGTATTCGAAGGACTTTGGGAAGGATTACCCCATGACGGTCCTGTGGGGATAGGCATAGTAGTTTGTCCAGGGCTCCATTGATTGTGGAAAGAATTACCCCAGATCGACATTTCAGAGGAGGGAATGGATCCTTGCCCTGAATTCCAAGGTCCTGCTAGGTTTTCCCCCTATGCAGGAATAGTACCCTTCACAGAAGTAGATTGTCCAAAAATGGGGTTGCCCCCAGTTGGGAAAGTGGCTGACGAGAAGGTGTTGTTACCAAATGTTTCGTTCCAAGAAAACAGTGTCAAACCTACGAGCATACTATTCGAAGGTGGTCCTTAACTCCCTACTACAAATAAACTATTGTGTGTAGGTTGCCTGGCAGATTGATGATGTGAGCCATCGAGTGAAGGGGACGAAGGAGGGATATGACCTCCTCCATAAGGAAAAGAGTTAAAAGGGATAGGGGTGCCCCCTATGTGACCTTGCAGAGGAGTGTTAGAGCTCCCTGTCCCCAGACCCAAAGTCTGTAAAGTGGAGTAGGAAAGTACAGGACTTGTACCCAAACTAGGCATACTGTATGAGAAAGGAGGGCATGTCGCACTAGGTGTGAAAGGGATTGTGGCCGCCACCAAAGATAGGTTTGGACCACTGTGCGAAGTAGTTATGGTCGAGACCATGGTGGCTCAGACTGACGATGGTAGGTTAGGAGATGACAGCTCTCCTATGGTAACAACCATGGTGGGAATTGAAGAATTCCCAGAAGGAGTAACAACATTTGTTTGCATTGCTATGTGTGACACTGTCTGGCACTCATAAAATTGTATTGGTATAATGAAAGGTGCCAAGAGATCATTGGTTGGGGTTTCAACTGAGCCATGAGAGGTTGCTTCAAGGTCCAAAATGGTTGATTCCTCCAGGTGTTGTTTGAGCACAACACGTTGTAACCTGGTTGCTTCAAAAGACCCTTGTTGGTCTAGCTTCCACCTTAATGGTGTCGGGGGTGGCTCCAATGTAACCAGCGGCAGGCCAAGAATCCTTCATGACCAGTGGATATTGGGATCCTCTACTGTGTGAGAAGATCCAAGACACTCTAAGGTAGTCTAAACACTCAAAAGTAACACCCAGGACAAAAAAATCCCTAGAAGATAAGACAAGCAAACACTAAATTAATTGGAAGAATAGTTACAACAGCCAACACTAGAGAAACTTACCGGTGCAAGCGCAACTTGAACATGGAAGCAACCTCTAAGTATACTCTGCAAAGTGTGGCCCGATGTCTATCCTAGATACCATGGTATACCCCCGCAGTCACCTATGTATGTCCCTAAGAAAGATTGGCAACTAGGTTGCTAGCACATGAACAGTCACCAGGCAGGTACAGTCGAAAGTCGGGTAGACCACAATGAGCAGGGTATCGAGCCCAAAAAATGTCAAAGGTATCAAGAGAAAATGGTCTGAAATACAACTGAGGACCTCAAATGGATTCGAGACCCACAAAGCCCCGTGGAAAATGAAAACGGCAGAATCCCAAAACAAGCCCTCTATATGTGTTCTCCACTACGATTAGTCCGGCTTTGGAGGGGTTATCTCCACTACCTTTCTGCACGTGACCTCGTTTTTATCCCCTATGTTAGAGGGGGGTCTTGGATAACTTCCACGAAACTGGACTTAGACACTCCCTATCTCAGAATCCAATGTTTTATTTTAAATGGCCTTGAAGAGTTTCCTCTCCAACCTAATCCAAGGCCCTAGTCCTGAACTAGTTTGTCAACCCTACGAACATAAAAGTCTAGTAGATTTTAAATTTAGCGTTACTTTTATGGATTTTTATTATGTCAATGGGTATGAGGGTGAAACTGATGAGGTGTAAAAGATGAAAGCAAAAAATGAATAAAAAAACTGGAAACAAAACTTTTACTGAATGCAAAATTTTGACAACTTTTCAAAAAATATTTTTAATTTTTCTAAGATTTTGGACAACAAACTCAAAGGAATTTCAATTGACTATGAGCTACTTATGATCTAAGTGAACTACAAAAAATTATGAAATAAAAGACTTTTCCCTGGCCTAATAATGCAGAAACACACTATTCAACCAAACAAGAAAATGCAAAGTTTTTTTTTTTTTTTTAAATGCTAGTAAAGCAAGAAAGAAAAAATATCGACAAGCAAAAACCAAGAAAAACGATTCTAGCCTAGTCGTAGATCGCAAAGAATCATATTAACAAATCACACAATAGCAATTGTAAAAACAATGACTCTCACACTTGTCTAAAAACCGTAATTTTTTTTTTTTTTTCTGGCAATGTTTTAAATGAGAAGAAGCAAGATAAGGGTAAGATTAATCCTAAGCTACTGACTACTCAGATAGAGATTCAAACACCTGAGAGGAATAATTCTTATCAAGGGACAGGATGGATGCCTTACCCTCAATAACAAGTATCCTATGCAAGAACACGACTGTCACTTAAATAGCACGCGTGCGAACGCGTACTGGATAGAGACAGAGGGTGTGTACACATGGGCTGACCTTGTACAGGCTGCGTGCATATCTAAACTATGAGAAAAAATGAAAACATACAGACAAAACTAGGAAGAGACCACTGATATTGATAACCAGGATCCTTTGAAGGCTTGGATACTCTTTCTAATAGAAAAACAAATAATGCAAGGAAAAAATAATAAGGCAAAAACAATCTAAGATAGGACTGTTAGCAAACAAGACTCAGACAGAATTCCAGAAAACCCCGTGAGAATGTGTGATTCTGACAGGGAAGAGGAGGACTGCCTCTGAGGTTTTCTGAACTCTACACGCTACTACTACCTCTATAGCTAGCATTCACACATGGGATGCAAGAGGATAGGGTGCAGGTACACGTGTGAAGACCTTATGCAGTCCGTGTGTACCTCTGTGGGTCCCAAAAAACACAGTCAAGCAAAAGTCAGGGAAAGTTGGTATGGAAAACCAGATTCCCTGCTAGCTCAGACTTTACAGAAATGAAAAGAAAAGACAGGCAAGAAAAACTAGTCTTTAAACTACCCAAAAACTAAATGAAATTCCATGAACCCTAGAGAGTTATCCCCAGTACGGTCGCCAATTCTGTTGTTGGGGAAAAACACCCTATGGACTAGCAAATAGAGTTCAGACTTTGCATGCAGATATGACCGAATAGAAATCCCCTTTTCTTAGTGAATGCATGGAAAGATCAACCTACCTCGTTACCGGTGTTTGATGTCGATCCTCCATTGTGCTTGATTACTTGTTCGCAATACTCCTTCCAAAGATGACCTGCATTCAAGACGAGCAACAACTATGCATGCATACTACCTATATACTAACGGGTTAGAAATCAAACATAAACTAATCAAACCATAAAAAGTTCATGAATTGGGACAGGAAAATCACTTTCTTTATTACTTTTGAATGAGTCAACTTACAAAAGTTGAGACCAGCCACCGCTCCTTGAACCTGATCCTGGTCTCCTCTTGTTTTGTTCTTCAACTGCTTTGCTTTAAATCTCCTTTGGAACAAGGAAAGGCTAAAGGGTTGGGACAATGGGAATACATAAATGGACAGAGTTTCTTTGTTATATTTTTCCTCCTCCAAATGGTACCCCTACCCCTTCTTTTATATTCTAGAAGGAGCTAGGTATTTGGATGAACCCTCGGCCATGCATGGTTGGGAGTTTCAATTAACTCACCCATAGCTTTTTGTTCGATCAACAACTTTCATTTTTTCATGCTTTTGTCGGTCCATGTGGGTTGTTTTGGGTCAGCCAGTGTGTACACGCGTGTAGTAATGGGTTAGGGCATGTGGGCCTTTATACAAGAGGATTCTCAAAGAGTTGTTCAACACTGTTTTTGGCAAAGAAAGGATATGAGTTGGCCTGATGCCAGGTAAGCATGTGTGGTGCAATTTAGGGTTATAACACTCCTTGCACACTATGCACGAAAGATAGACACCCCACCAATAAATGCCCATCTCTTCCCGAGATACGCAAATTAATTCAACTCCCTTGAGAAATGACACCACTCATCAATTCCTTCAGTACTACCATTGCATCCCCTAATACAGGTAGCAAAGGACTGTGAACCAAATTCACATGTTCCATCTATTCAGAGTATGGCCATCACACCCACCATTGTCTGAAGTTACCTCAATTTCTGTAGATGCTAACGACAATCCGCTAGAGATTTTAGAAAGAACCCCTTCCATCTGCATCATCTCAACCTCGTGGCACTGACATCCACTATGACACAACCTCAATCAATGAACATATGGTATGTCCTTTCCCTTTATGTGAATCACTTGATCATTTCACATATCAATGTCTTATGATCATTGAATACAGGCATCGCCAAATGACCCTTATTCAAAATCATACACCCCCCCCCACTACCAATAGAACAGTGATTACCCCTACTCCATAACCTGATATGGTGTATATCATTTGTCCCGAGCCCAAGGCACTTTCCATTCCTCCGTGGTTCATAAATAGTCTCGAGGAGGATTTTCCCCCAAATCCCCCCAATTCTCCAATTCATTTCTCCATGAAAATTTTATGCCCAACTACCATTTTCAACCCACAATATCTTGATATTTGGTTTATGTCGAGAAAACCCTCGCAATCCCCATGCATCATTCCCCTTACCTCTTCACCAAAATATAACCACATGGTGATAGTCACCAATGTTACTCCCCTAGATCCCCTATATTCTCGGCAGTTCCACTGCGATGAAGACATCCTTGAGGAATTAACTACCTCTGGATTCCCATGGGATCCACTCCATCATAGAGTTCTCTTTCTTTCAAAAGAAGCCTTTAGGCTTCCACAAAAAAACCCCATATACCCAATCAAAACAAAATATTTTCTCCCCGTAGGGAATATAGATTGGTTCAATAACCCTATCCCTGCCCCCAATGCTTTTGAAGAAGGAAACATGGCCAACATTTCCCCCACCGTCAAAATTGATATTTCCATCAAACCTGGAATCATAGAGGAAATCACCATTGGCACCGCATGCTCTCCTGAAGAACTCATAGCTTACAAAACTCTCTTCCAGGAATACCGAGACATTTTTGCCTAGGCATACATAGAAATGCTCGGCCTTGATCCCTCTACTGTCGAACATTGTATAGACACATGGCTTGATATTACCCCTATATGAAAAAATCAATGTTCAATACACCCATCCAAAGCGGCAGCCATCAAAGCCGAGATTGAAAATTTATGCATTGCAGGGTTCATATACCCCATCTCATATACATCATGGGTCTCCAACCCCATCCATGTTAACAAAAAGAAGGGCACTATCTGCGTCTGTATGGAATTTTGTGATCTCAATCACTCCTATCCCAAAAACAATTTTCCAATGCCCTTTATCGACCAAATTATCGATGATTGTACTGGCCATGAGGATTTGTCCTTCATGGATGATTTCTCTAGCTACAACCAAATTCATATTCACCCAGTCGATCAATACAAAACCATATTCACTATTCCTTGGGATAGTTTTGCATATCGTGTCATCCCTTTTGGCCTCAAGAATGTTGGTGCCACTTTCCAATGTGCCATGACATACATTTTTCATGATCTAGATCAAATCATCCTCACTTACTTAGACGATCTCATCACTTGATCCAAGAAACACACTAAACATATTGAGGACTTACTCATTGTCTCTCATAGGTGTCGTCAATACAATATATGCTTGAACCCTCTCAAATGCATATTATGCATCACCACTAGACATCTCCTTGGGTTCATCTCCTCCCAACATGGCATCAAAGTGGACCCCCTCAAGGTCCAAGCCATCACAGAAATCCCCCCCCCNAGAATTTACGCCAGTTGCAAAGATTACAAGGCAAAGCTAACTTTTTACGTCGTTTCATCCTAGATTACACCACTCATGCACATGTTTTCCTTCACCTCTTATGGCACAATATCCCATTCCAATGGGATGAACATGCCCAAATCGCTTTTGATGATCTTAAAGAAGCACTCTCCAATTCCCTGTTGATTATCTCACCTGACTATGACCGTGACTATATCATCTACTTATTGGCCTCAACCGTCTTAGTAGTAGGAGTTCTTGTCCAATTAGGGGATGATGACAATGAGCATGTAATTTACTACATCAGTAAAAACCTTACAGGGCCACCCTTGAAATACAATAATGAAGATAAAATCGCCCTTGTAGTCCTCGCAGTCTAGAAACTGCGCCATTACATCATGCTTCAAACTACCAAGGTCATAATAGATTCCAACCCCATGTAATACTTTCTCAATCATCGACAAATTAATGTAAAATTTTCTTGATGGATCATCATCCTTCAAGAGTATGACCTCGAATTTTCAAAACCCAAGAGCAAGAAATCCCTCATCCTTGCCGAACTCATTACGAAATTTCCTTCCAATACTACCAGTTCTCTCATCAATACATATTTCCTTGACTAACATCTCTTTTACATCAGCTTGGATGACCCATGGTACGATGATCTCCTCATCTACCTCCAAACACAGGGGTTTGGAAATCACCTTTCTCGAGACGATCGTCGATGTATTGGACACCAGGCCCCCCGCTACCTCTTTATTGGTGATATATTATATTGACGAGGGGTCGACACCATACTTTGTTGATGTTTGACTATTGAAAAATCCAATAGAGTCTTGAATGATTACCACAACAGCACTTGTGGTGGCCACCTCTCAAGGATGTCCATTGCATACAAAATCATTTAAGAAGGATAATTTTTTCCCACATCGTTTCACGATTCCATCCATGTTGTGAAGCATTGTGACAAATGTCATCTATATGCCAACAAAGCAAGAGAACCACACGCTCTTCTCCACCTAGCCATAACTATCAGCCCCTTTTGCAAATGGGGCATAGACTTCATGACCTGCAATCCTCCATCTAGTAATGGACACAAATACATCGTTGTGGTAGTTGATTATTTCATCAATTGGGTTGAATCCATGTCCACCTTCAACAACACCATTAACACTGCAACGCATTGTTTCTTTAACCACGTCATCTCTCGCTTTGGAGTCCCACTACAGTTATTCTCCGATCACAGGAAACACTTCGAGAGTGAGATTTTTGTCGAACTCTCCTCCAGGTTAGGATTCTCCCACAAGTTCTCCTCTCCATACTACCCTCAGTCCAATGGACAGGTAGAGGCGGTCAACAAGGCCCTGAAAACCATGTTGCAGAGCATGGTTAACAAACATAAGACCAATTGGCACCATATGTTGTTTTCCACACTATGGGCTTATTGCACGATAGTTAAAACTGCCACTAGTTTCACACCATTTTATCTTTTTCATGGGGTCAAGGCCACTCTCCCCATCGAGTGAGAAATCCCCACCTTATGCACCGCTATTGAGCTATTACCCGACACTACTCCAATGGAGTAGTGTTTGTTGAACTTAGAGTCGCTGGATGAAGACCGTCTTTCTTCATTACAGAACAATGAAGCAACCAAAAAATGGTTGAAGGCCACCTTTTATCACCATGTCAACCTTTGATCATTCAACAAAAATGACATTGTCCTTTCTTATGATATCACTCATGATACCCTCAACCATGGAAAATTTGAGTCATTATGGCATGGACCTTACATCATCCAACATTGCCTCACTAAAGGCACATACATATTGGCCTCTCCTAAAGTCCACCCTCTCAAAGAACATGCATACATATTGGCCTCTCCTGAAGGCCACCCTCTCAAAGAACCTGTCAACGAGTTGTACTTAAAGAAATTTTACACCTAAGCATAGCCATTCTACACTAGGATTTTTCTTTTCGCATACTTTTTGTAGATTTTTTAATCTTCTTTTCCTCGATGCCTTTCATCTATTCTATCATTTTTTTTATTGACAAATGCCTCCTCCATCATCCTACCACATCGGTTATGCCAACAAAGCTATCCATTGGACATAGAATCTCACTTCGACTGCTTGGGCCCTCTATACCCCCTCACATGAAATGCTCCACTCCAGTGGCATATGTCTGGGCTCAACAACCAACAACCAAGAAAAATACACAATCGTCATTGGCCTCCTTTCTGAGGCTATTCACCGCTATATTCATCACCTTAGCGTCTTACTCGATTCCCAACTCATTGTCCTCCAACTCAACAATGTGTACTGTGTCCATGATCCTTGCCTCTTCCGCAAATACTTGCAAGTTATACTTTTATCTCGACATTTTGATTCAATCACATTTACACATATCCCAAGACAATGCAATCAAATAGAATATAATATGTCTAACCTAGTGTTGTATTGGCATTTATCACATCAAGTTGCCATTACACATACATAACCTATCAAAAGTATGTCACATCATATAAATTAGACATCATAAACAACATCACAAAAAAAAATCATCAACACATGTGAAAATCACAAGGATCCCAAAATGTATATCCATATATATATATATATATATATATATATATATTGATCAAATTTTCCATCAATGTTTACAAAAATAGTACAATATCTATAGGTAGGTGAGCCACCTCACCCCTATAAGTATGAAATCGGTGTCACAACACCATATACAAAATGGGTTGGAAATCCTATAAAAATACAACACTACACTTACTAGAGGCACTCATGGAACCTCTAGGGCTCAACCACCTAGTCCTCTCTCTGGATGAGGTGCCCCACCATCTAGGGGTCCCTCAAGTCACGGGGGAAGTCACCCAGTCATATCTTCCCTCGCTACAATTGCTCTGCGGATCAGGGTCCGCAACTCCACCAGAAGGCCCACACACTACTCCAGGACTCCCTCATCCTGGATATGCATCCACATACCCTTGGGAACTCCCTATAGTATCGCCTCCAATCGACGAAGAAAATCCTCAAACTCTCCCCCTTCCCTGACCAGAGGAGCATGTGACGGACCTGCACCTAGATCATCAAAACAATGTCTCCTTCCTTCTCTCTCATCATCGACTGGACTCACACCACCCTCATATTGTCGTCATCTCTCCCCTACCCATGGATCCTCCCATGGTGGTCTCTTAGGCCCCTGACAAGTTGACACTCTGACCATCTAAACCTCCCTCCCATGAGGTCTCACATTTTCACGCACAACAAAACAAGTGATAGCATGAACATCCATCCATACATAAATAATATGCTATACTATCTAAACGATCAAAACATCAAATATATCACCATACCTCTATGGACGAACACCTCTCTAGGGGGTAGCACAATCTCTGGGTCATCCCGGAAATCCACCCCACTATAGGGGAACTGGAGTATGATCTGTGGCATCTAACACCACACTCATTCAAGATTGGTCGTAAATTAATGGCCACTCTCCCCACCCCCATGACGAACCCAAATTGTCACCCACCGCCTCAGTCGTGGCTCTTGCACACTTGGTGCGTCCAATAAAACTCTCGGGCACAACATTGGCACCCTCTCCAAAAACCACGCTACCAATATGGACCCAAAGGAAAACTCCCTTGAGTCCGCAGCCCGACACCTGTTGAGCTGCCCCACCATCTTTGTATGTAGCATCAACCCCCAGGCAAAGTTCTCACCTCTTAATGCCCTCTACATGATCCTCAGCTGACCACCACTGATCCACTGAGTAGCAAGAGACCCATAAACCCTCACAATCATAGATGCAGTGAACTGATGCGCAAGGGCATCCATCGCCCCTATCCTCACTACGGATTTGTTGATGGGAAAAAATGACCATCTGTCAACTGGAAGAACGAGTCTGGTCTGGGGTTGTCTAAATAACCCAAGTCATTTGGTATAACTCGTTCTGACGGGTTTAATGGCTCTGTTATCCAATCTAAAAGTCCTAAAGAAACAAATAAAAGAATGAAATAACTAACTAATTACTAATTACTATATATATATATATATATNTGTGTGTGTGTGTGTGTGTGTGTGTGTGTGTGTGTGTGTGTGTGTGTGTGTGTGTGTATGTACATAAGTATGGCATAACTATTGTAGATATATTTAAATAACAGATTTACTTATCTTATTTATGTACATGATATACAAACTGCAAGTTTTAATCTAAACTTACAAAACTCAATGTGAAAAATGACTTCTTTGAAAAAAGCAGATAAAGAAAGCGCATAAGATATTTTTTCATTTTTTCTTTATCAATCTAAACTAATAAGAAAAAATATTGTGAAACACAAACATGTGGATAGTCAAAATCCAAACCATATATTAGAGTTTAAGTGATGAATAAACGACAGAAAAACATAAATGAGTTAACTTGTTAATGAGTTAACGATATGCATCCAAACATCTGCACGATTAGAGAACATCCAACCACCTTGTCTAAGAGGGAAACCTACAATGAACCTTAAAATTGTTCTAAATAAATGCAGAACAATGTGTTGGAAGTTGAGTTTTAATAACAGAATCAATGATACAAATAGTTGTTGTGATCTTATGATTGCAAGTGATTACATTAAGATAAATCTGATTGTAACAACGTTGCATTTAATCATTCAACTAAAAATTAAAGAGAAATCATGTCATTTGAGATGAATAAATGATCACTCTGTTTAATATCTGAAGCATCAAATATGGACGATATTTTAAAAAGAATTATCCCAAAAACATAACAGGTTATGAAGTCTAAAGCTATCAAAAACTATTAGTTTATCAGGATAAACAAAGCATAAATGAAAGCACCATTTACAGGAAGCTAAAGCTAAAATGCAAATTGTTGTTCCACTCAAGTTTGTGAACTAATCATCCACCTTCAACCCCAGGCCAAGATGTCTTCTATTACAAAATTATGTGTATTTAAAGAGTTCAAGTAAACTAAGCATCCTATCTTCTAAGATAGGATCAAATCCCAAGATGATTTACTAGTTACAAAAATAGAGGCTGATAAAACCACTCAATACCAAATTGTATCTCCCAAAATTATAAAAGTTTTGTTTCTGTTTTACAAAATGAGCCAAAAGAAATGGCTAATTAACTAAGCCCAGAAATACTCCATCTTTTGATATCACCACAAGATACATGATATCTTGAAAGAAAACGAAATGAAGAAATTAGACATTTATTCAACTAATATTTTCCAAAATTTTACATGAGAATTGACTGGCTATAGAATCTGTTGATTATGTAGCTAGTCTTATTTTAAACAAAAAAAATCTAATTCAATCCATATTAATTAGAAAAATAACAATAAAATCACAACTAAGATAAAAACAAATCTTAACTTTCAACTGAATACTAAATTCGACTCATAAAATCTCAGAGTTGATCATTACTTTGACACACTCAACATTTTTTATTATTAAATTTCCAGTCCTTTTCAAGTGTTTTCCTTGCCTTTGTGCAGTGATTTTGAGTTGTTAATGAGTCGATCTGAGCTGTGAGGGTCTTGATATTTTCTTGAAGGATGGGGAAATTTGTGTAATATTTTCCTATCCAATGCAAACACACTTCACCCCGTGGATCTGGAATAGTTGGTTGAGGAAACACATGACTGTATATCAAAATGCTACCATTGGCCACTGTGGGTTTTTGACTAAGTTTGATCCCTGGAAAATCTTCTTTATGTTTCATGCATGGTGGCATATTATCTACAAAATCATAAGTCTGACTAAGATCTAGTTTAGAGTAACTAGGGTCCTACTCTGCCAGGAACTTTTCGATCTCGAAATCAGAGCTCTCATGGATCTTGATCACTTTGATCAAGATCACATCAGATTTCGATTTATTTCGTAAGCTCCTTGAGATTAATCTCCCAGATCTTTTGTTATTAAACACTATGTTCGAATTGTTCTTTAAAAGTTTGTGCAAATTCTTATTTATGGTCTTTGCAATGGTATTAGGGAAAACATATTTCTCACATTCAGCATATTTAATTACTCTAGGGTCATCATCTTGTTGCTCAGACATAGGCTCATCGAGCATAGCCTTATCATAGGGTTCTTTGCATACAAAAACTAGTCTGTCACTGGAAGGAACACGGGGCCTTTCCAGCATAGGTTTATCAACCACATGCATCTCTACAAGGTTTAAAGTACCGAAGCCGTTGAGAGTTAGGAAAGAATCCCAATCGTCACCCTGTAGTTCAAATGATGGACTAACAACAACCTAATTAACCCATGGTGGAATAAACTGGAATTCAAACGCTACCTTTTATATCTCTTAGCCATCTTATATAAACTCCTTAATAAATAAAATGTCATATTTAACTAGAAACTGATACACTACATGAGTAATCTTATATGATAAATGAAGACGAGGTTGTAGTGGCCTTCAAAAGCCACAAATTTCTTTAACACAGCCAGTAATCCATGCCATCTATCTTTCAATAGAGAAATCGACATACCTTTGTTGTAGCATTGAATTTTTCGGTAGGTGAAGAACAAACCCCATGGCACCTCGTCGTTCTTATAGTTTTTAAACCATTTTTGGCATTAAAGGGGAAGACCTGTTGCCTCACTCAGGAATTCCTTGGTAATTTCTAATTTAATGTCACCCACTTTATATCTGCACCCATCGAACGTGAGGGTGAACTCTTGGGTTTCTTGTAAACTATAACCTTGAAACTATTGGACACACCTACCACACTTAGAGGGGGGGAGGTGAATGAGTGTGGGGATCTGTTTCCCAAAACTTCCCTCTTACACAAAAAATACTTAGTTAACATTCAACATTTTCTCATTACTCATTTATGTCATTTATAATCATTTATATGTGAATACATATCAGCAACATATCATCAACATATCATCTCCACAAGGAACACAAATAACACAAGATGTATGTACAATTTTTCCTTTTATTATGGACTTAAATCCGGTAGTTTTTCAGCAACAACTAAATAGAGTACAACTCTAAAAGATCACCATCTCTATATAAAAGACTCATCTTACATTATCAGCATTAACTTAGATGAGGCAGCAATCATCAACATATATCAATTTGTCAACATAAACAAGTGCATCAACCATGCACCAACCTGAGCCAAACAACTTGTAATCAACCTATACCATAAAAAAGTGCATCCAACCATGTACAAAGTATATAAAAATCATGTTTCAACTACTCATCAACAATGACTCATCAATATGTACCAACATCATCAACTATACACCTCATTTATGTGCCAACTCATCAACTGCTTGTCTCAACCATGATTAGTTTTGGATTAGTCAAAAACCCCAAATTGAAATAATCATAACTTTGTACCTGTAATGAATACATATATGAAATTGATACACAATGTTCTTCAGTTTGTTTTATGCAATTCCTCCAGGTGGAACTACTTGGAACCTCTCAGAAAAGGAGTTATAGCAAAAATGGCATACCTTGTTGAATTTTGGATTATTCTAGAGAGCGACATTGTAGAGCGTTCCCCACACAAAATATTTGTTGAATGGATCTTAAATGGTTACCCAACATACTAAAGACAATACCCTAACCATCACATTTTGTCTCACTGAATTTGGATCTGTTATGAAGAAGTTATGATGTTTTTACCCGAAACACCTATTTTTGACTAGTTTCAGGACTAGCCACAAACCCTATTTTCAATGGAGTGTAACTCCAAAAATACAATGACCCACAAGATGAATATTTTACCAAATATACTTGGGTATGTTTTCTCAATGGAATAGCAATTTCATAGTCTGAATCATTATATAAAAAAATTTATAGTGAAAATGGTGAGATGACCTGTAAATAACATACCTTAGAAAGCATCATGAAAAGAATTTATCCTCCCTTCAATTCCGACCCTCTTTTCTTCACCTTCCTTCTGAAATTAGGCTTAGATATCATTGGTTACCTTAGTAACCTATATATATTCAATATTCTCAAGTGTTCCACACCAAAAATGCTCAAGAAGCTCTCACAAGAAGCTCTTCATCAATACTCCAAAATATATTCTCACAAGAAGCTCTCCATTGATCCCCAAAAAGGATGATCTACAAGAGACCATCACTATATTATTTATAATTTCTTTATATAGGTCACTTAACCCTTTTTTAGGTCACTTAACCCATTTCTAGGTCACTTAACCTATTTTCCTTATTTTAGGGTTAACCACTTTCCATAAATAGAAAGTTCTCCAATACTTTATCATTTAAATATTCCTTCTTGATTTTGTCAACTTACTTTATCATTTCTTGATTTTGTCACTTCTCTTGATTATTTAAATAATCCACCTTGACTTCGTCACCTTACGTTATCATTTAAATAATGGTTTCTTCTTTTAGGTCACTTAACCCATTTCTAGGTCACTTAACCTATTTTCCTTATTTTTAGGGTTAACCACTTTCCATAAATAGAAGGTTCTCCAATACTTTATCATTTAAATATTCCTTATTGATTTTGTCACCTTACTTTATCATTTCTTGATTTTGTCACTTCTCTTTATTATTTAAATAATCCACCTTGACTTTGTCACTTTACTTTATTATTTAAATAATGATTTCTTCTTTTAGGTCACTTTGACTTCTTTGACCTTGGGGGATTCAAGCCTTCATGTGGGGATCCTTCATCTTCGTAAGACCATAAATCTCAAACCATGAGGAGTTATGTGACATTCCACATACCACCAAAAATGGCATGACAAGCACTATCCATCTAGCATAGTTTCACCAACAATTTCCTTGATCTTCATCTCATTATTCCACATACAAGCATGGGTCCTCCAACCATTCTTCTAGGATAACTCAATCTGTAAAGCATCTTCCCATGAGGGGTTTCACCAAAAGGGGACCACTTTGGAGTTCATACATTTGTGCACCTTATCGATAATGATAAGAAAATAATGAGAGCAAGGGTCCTCCAACCATTCTTCTAGGATAACTCAATCCATAAAGCGTCTTCCCGTGAGGGCTTTCACCATAAGGGGACCACTTTGGAGTTCATCCATTTGTGCACCTTATCAATCATGATAAAACAATAATTAAGCATCTATACATTTTTCCAACAATGCATCATATACCAATGAAACCACAACGATCCATCTTCATCATGTATCAATGAAAACTCATTGATCCATCTTCATCATATCAATGAAAACTCATTGATCCATCTTCATCTATGCATTCTCATCAAGGAAAATACATATTATATTACA
>ML782357.1:798874-812685 GCA_009831015.1 Picea engelmannii | reverse complement strand
GAAACCACAACGATCCATCTTCATCATGTATCAATGAAAACTCATTGATCCATCTTCATCATATCAATGAAAACTCATTGATCCATCTTCATCTATGCATTCTCATCAAGGAAAATACATATTATATTACATCAATCATCAATAAATCAATCCTTTGCATCAATCATTCACTTGACATCAATCAATGACATCAATCAATCAAACCATTGGCATCAATGCCAACATGATCCAACAATCTCCCCCTTTGACATTGACGGCAATACCAACATTGATGTCAACATGTAGATAAGGCATGCTCTACATCAATAGTCAATGTGACTATCTATCCTCATCAATAAACATCAATCACATCAATGTGATTAACTCTCCCCCTTTGACATCAATGGCAAAGGGACATTCTCATCTTGGGGCTGCTCCCCTTGCTTGAACTCTCCTTGGGGCTGCTCCCCCTATCTGAATGTCTTTGATCTTCCTCTAAATAATCTCTCCCCTTTTGAACAAGGGATATCACTCTAATGTAATGCTAAAGATACATAGAACATACTCCCCCTGTGACCATTTCTCCGCCTGAAATTATGCTCTTGTGCTCTTTCTTCAAGTATAGGGCTCTTTTCTAGGTATGCATCTGATAAATATCTCCTCCTAGAATCATGGGAAGAAGAATGTATCCCCCTATGGGTATGTCTCCCCTATCTTTTCTGCAAGATGAACATTGTGTTACCATATAACGATCCTTGCACCTATTCATGCATCAAACTCATGCCATACCAAGCATCATGAAGAAAAAGATATGTCAACAATGAAATAAAGAATCATGAGAAAAATATCAACCAAGTACATCCTGTACAAAATTTGTGCTCATCATGCACAACACCTATGTACATCAACATCATGTAATGTGCCAAAATATATCATCCATGGAATGTATCAATCATATGCCTTTATCAACATGCCAACATGTGCATCTACCAATATGCCAACCATGTGCATCCACCAATATGCCAACCATGTGCATCTACCAACATGCCAAACAATGTATCATATCACTCATGATATGTCTCCATCATGAACCAAGTGCCACAATCAAGTATCTCAAATAAATGTCAATTGTTGTGCTAATGAAGTAGTACCAATGGTGTAGTATCATCAAGCATATTCCATCTATGAGTGTACCAAACATGTACATTACCATGCACCAATACCACAAAATGATGAGTCCCATATATGTATGCCAAATCCTCCATAAAACATGTGCCAATCAAACTTCTAGTAGGTGCCACTTCCAATGTACTAGAAAAGTACCAAGCATGCATCAACTATAGATCAAAAATGATGTAAAACATGATCACCTCATCAACTCGCCAACCATATGTACCAATATGTAGCCCAATCCACATGAAAAATGCGTGCACCATGATATCAACATATGCTTCCAATAATACATCATAAGATATATCAATGAAACTCAAATATGTACCGGCCATGTACACCAACATATCAACATCAATCCATACCCATGGGTTAGTGTCATGCACTCAAGATTTTATTTTACATAATCCAAGAGATGAACACTTAAACCTACAACAAATAGTGGCAGAACCTGCAACAAACAATGTCAAACCCTGCAACAGAGTGTTATACCATCACATCAAGTTGAAATCCATGTGCATAGCGTTTTTCTCAAGGCTTTACCACATATACGCGGTCTGCTGCACAACAGCTCATGTATGTACATGACCTATACAAGGTCATCCTGCTTATGTACATGACTGATACCACTGTCACCTGTGTATGCTTTAGTAGATGACTTACTTGAGCTTCCCTTCAGTCTTTCATTCCGTTCTGGTTGCTCTATCTTCTTCACCCACTTTTTTAGATGTCCTTGATCCTCAGAACTTGAGCTCTGAGCATCCATCTTTTCCAATATGTATCCCTTCCTTACTTTATTCCTTCTTCTAGCCATTCTATTTGAAGTTCTCATCATGGACTTTCTTATTGTGTTCCAACACTCATGGGATTTGTGGCCAAATCTACTACAGCTGTAGCATCTCATAGTGTTATAGTGAACAACAATGTGTCCTACTTGATCACATCTCCAACACCTCATGGTGTTATTAAATCTTCCATTATATCTCCTTTCATAATATCTACATTCAAAAGATTTGTGACCATATCCATTACATGAATAACAATGCCCATGAAAAATAATTTCATACCTTTTCTTTGGTGTCCCAAGAATAGCGTCTTGATGTCTTCCTTTCTTAGTTCTTTTGAAATTTTCTTTTCCTTGTGTAGATGGTTTCTTTGCAACATTGTCTTCCTTATTTTATGGATTTACCTCATGCTTCTTTGAGGTGCTTGCTTCAGCATGTGTATCTTCTCCTTTGTATCCAAGACCTGAATTATCATATGGTGATCTTTGAATTTCTAAGATCTCATCCAACATTAGTGAGCTATTTAATAATTTGTTTTAATTTTCTACCTTCTTTCTAAGGTCAACAATTTCAGCTTCTAGCTTACAACATGACTCTTCCTTTTCATTTATTTGATTCTTCAATAGTTCCTCTACTCTTTTATCTTCTTCAATTTGGGTCTTGAGATGGAAAATAGTTTCAAATTTTTTTCTAATCTCATCATCTACCTTCACATTTTCTTTTTCATTCTTTAATCTTGTGATTTCTTCTTCCTTTTATTCTAGTTGAGTCTTATTGCTCTCTTTGAGCATTTCCTTTAACATCAAGATGTACCTTTGATTCCTCCTAAGAAACTTTTTAGTGTTATCCAAAAGATAGTTATAGTTTGTATAAAAATGATCACTTCTATATCTATATAAACCCTCTTCAATTTCTTTTTGAAGTTCTAATAGATTTTCTTCTATTCTTTCCATGGGATAACTATCATTAAACTTTACACAAACTGTTTCTAGATCATCTTCTTCACTTGAGAAAAATTCAACATCATCACATTTTGAATCAATGCAATCAAGAGTCTTTGGAGATTCTTTACCTTCATTTGAAGTATCTTCAATATCTTCCTTCTTTCCAACATCATCACATGATTCTTTTCCTTTAAAATCATCACATCTGCAATCAAGAGTTAGAGATTCTTTACCTTTGATAATCTTGACGGAGTGGTCTTCAACATCTTCTTTTTGATATGTCTCCTCTAGCTTTAGCCATATATCCTTGGTGGAAGTGCATTGTCCCATGATCTCTTTGACAAGGCTTGAAAGTCCACTAAGAATGGTCTTGAGAGATATTGCATCATTCTTCTTTCCTTCCCTTTGAGCTGCAAACTTTGACTTGTTCTTCAACGGAACTGATCCACCAATGGTTGCCTTCCTAATAGCTACTCCCATTGTCTTCAAATACACTCTCATCTCTATTCTCCAAGTAGAATAGTTTTCCTCATCAAGGATTGGTATTTCATCATCCATTTGTGTGTCTATGGATCTCCTTCAAGATTTTTAAGGCTTGTATTGAAGGCCCTCTTTGATACCAATTGTTGGACACACCTACCACACTTAGAGGAGGGGGGGGAGGTGAATGAGTGTGGGGATCTTTTTCCCAAAACTTCCCTTTTACACAAAAACTCCTTAGTTAACATTCAACATTTTATCATTACTCATTTATGTCATTTATAATCAGTTATATGTGAATACATATCAGCAACATATATCAGCAACATATCATCAACAAATCATCTCCACAAGGAACACAAAGAACAGAAGATGTATGTACAATTTTTCCTTTTATTATGGACTTCAATTCGGGGGTTTTTCAGTAACAACTGAATAGAGTACAACTCTACAAGAGCACTAGCTCTATATTCAAGACTCATCTTATATTCTCAGCACCAACTGAGATGAGGCAACAATCCTCAACAGATATCAATCTGTCAGCATAAACAAGTGAATCAACCATGCACCAACTTGTGCCAAACAACCTGTAATCAACATGTACCATAAACAAGTGCATACAACCATGTACAAAGTATATAAAAATCATGTGTCAACTACTCATCAACAATGACTCATCAATATGTACCAACATCATCAACTATACACCTCATGTATGTGCCAACTCATCAACTGCTTATCTCAACCATGACTAGTTTTGGATTAGTCAACAACCCAAACTTGAAATAATCATAACTTTGTGCCTGTAATGAATAAATATCTAAAACTGATACAAAATGTTCTTCAGTGTGTTTTATGCAATTTCCCCAGGTGACACTACCTGGAACCTCTCAGAAAAGGTGTTATAGCAAAAATGGCATACCTTGTTGAATTTTGGATTATTCTAGAGAGCGACCTTGTAGAGAGTGCCCCGCACAAAATATTTGTTGAATTGATATGAAACTATTAAAAAAAATACTACATAAGGTAACCTAACCAACACATTTGGTATCACTAAATTTGGAGCTTTTATGAAGAAGTTATGACGTTGTTACCCGAAACACCTGTTTTTGAATAGTTTCAGGACTAGCCACAAACCCTATTTTCCACAAAGTGTAAGTTCCAAAATACAATGAACCACAAGCTGAATTTTTTACCACAGATACTTGGGTATTTTTTCTCAATGGAATAGAAATTTCATGGTCTGCATTGTTATAGAAAACAATTTATAACAAAAATGGTGAGATGACCTATAAATAACATACCTTAGAAAGCATCATCAAAAGAATTTATCCTCCCTTCAATTCTGACCCTCTTTTCTTCACCTTCCTTATAACATTAGGATTATATATCCTTGGTTACCTCATTCACCTATATATCTTCAATATTCTTAAGTGTTCCACACCAAAAATGCTCAAGAAGCTCTCACAAGAAACTCTCCATCAATACTCCAAAAGATATTCTCACAAGAAGCTCTCCATTGATCCCCAAAAAGGATGATCTACAAGAGACCATCACTATCTTATTTATACTTTCATCCTTTAGGCCACTTAACCCATTTTTAGGTCACTTAACCCATTTCTAGGTCACTTAACTTATTTTCCTTATTTTAGGGTTAACCACTTTCCATAAATAAAAAGTTCTCCAATACTTTATCATTTAAATATTCCTTCTTGATTTTGTCACCTTACTTTATCATTTCTTGATTTTGTCACTTCTCTTGATTATTTAAATAATTCACCTTGACTTTGTCACCTTACTTTATCATTTAAATAATGATTTCCTCTTTTAGGTCACTTAGCCCATTTCTAGGTGACTTAACCTATTTTCCTTATTTTTAGGGTTAACCACTTTCCATAAATAGAAGGTTTTCCAATACTTTATCATTTAAATATTCCTTCTTGATTTTTTCACTTCTCTTTATTATTTAAATAATCCACCTTGACTTTGTCACTTTAATTTATTATTTAAATAATGATTTCTTCTTTTAGGTCACTTCGACTTCTTTGACCTTGGGGGCTTCAAGCCTTCATGTGGGGGTCCTTCATCTTCGTAAGGCCATAAATCTCAAACCATGAGGAGTTATGTGAAATTCCACATACGACCGAAAATGGAATGACAAGCACTATCTATCTAGGATAGTTTCACCAATAATTTCCTTGATCTTCATCTCATTATTCCACATACAATCATGGGTCATCCAACCATTCTTCTAGGATAACTCAATCCGTAAAGCTTCTTCTCGTGAGGTCTTTCACCATAAGGGGGTCACTTTGGAATTCATCCATTTGTTCACCTTATCAATAATGATAAGAAAATAAAGAGAGCAAGGGTCCTCCAACCATTCTTCTAGGATAACTCAATCCGCAAAGCGTCTTCCCATGAGCACTTTCACCATAAGGGGACCACTTTGAAGTTCATCCATTTGTGCACCTTATCAATCATGATAAGACAATAATGAGTCATCTATACATTTTTCCAACAATGCATCATATACCAATGAAACCAAAACGATCCATCATCATCATGTATCAATGAAAACTCATTAATCCATCCTCATCATATCAATGACAACTCATTGATCCATCTTTATCTATGCATTCTCATCAAGGAAAATACATATTATATTACATAAATCATCAATCAATCAATCCTTTGACATCAATCAATTACTTGACATCAATCAATCAAACCATTGGCATCAATGACAACATGATCCAATAGAAACTTCTCAAGAAACACAACCCAACCCTATTTTTTAAGGTCTTCTCTTGCATCATCACATAGCAACAAAGTCTAGGGGCCATTTGGCTCAGTCCAGATGACTAAGGCAATGAGCGTTCAAATAGACAGTCACAAGGCGACCAGAATTCGTTGTCAGCATAAGGGGTAACAGAAAAAGAGGAAGGCCAGAGGAACTATCAAAGGAATAAAACCACAGTTACCCTAGCATGACCAAATAAGAGCATATGGGGTTTCAAACCACGAAAATCGGGCAATTTGTGTAATGAATTCCAAGAGTACAAAACGAAACCCAAGACTTTAACTTGAAATGATAGATCTGTCGATTCAAACTGCCACCTCAAACAAAGTACAGGATATGACTGGGTGTGTTTTAATCTCATCATTGTGTAAAGGGTGGAGTTTATTTTCTAAGGTTATGAGAAGCGATTCTTTACAAACGAAAGCATAATGACAATTTGAAATGAAAAAAGATTAACCAATAAGTATAAATGAAACAAACCCATAGTATATTGCCAATCAATTCTTGGTGCATCATTCAAGTACTCAAGGTATATCTCATAATCCATGAGCAACTTAAAACAACTATTTTATTGATATAAGATAAGCTTCAAAGCAAGACAACCTTCCTTAAAATATTTGTAAGAACATTTACCCTCCTAGAGACATAAGCCTTAGATACAATTGCAATACAATTATAAGTTTTAATTCTTCATTCATGCTTTCAGTCATGAATGAAGTATGAAAACACACAAAAAAAAAATAGAAACAATCAAAACATCTTTTTACAACCAACAAGTCACATTCAAATAGAAATATTTACAAGATGAGGTGTTGTCAGCTACAAGAATTGTCATTTGTCACTTTAAAAGGCAAAAATTGTGTAGGGATTCCAACAATGGCGACCTACTGGGAGAAGAAGTTATCTCTGCATCACTGACGAGTTCATGTTAGGACTTCTTAGAATGATTACAACTAAAAAACCAGCTGAAGGACATCAAGCATATTGATAATCATTACACAGTTCAGCTTTAGATATCTTCTTGTTCAAATGAAATCCAGTGACAAATTTTAAAAATGAGAGCAACAATGTTCAAGTGAATGGCTCTGATACTATTGACAGGGACACTGCTGCCTGCAATCATCCATATCCTCAACGGGGATGTCAATTATCCTACTCTGACGCCTTTACCCTGTCTAAGAAATTTCAATTCAAAATGAAGGATGCTTATGACCAATATCAAAATTTATACTTGAGAATTTTCTTGAACCCGACATTGCTTTGCTATCAGTGGGCCTATTCAATACCCCGATGAAGTTGCCTTGGCATCATGTATGCATTTACCTGCTTCTGGTAGACCTATTCATTATCCTTGCGGGTTTACAAACACTTCCCACAACTCTTGAGAAATTGTTTACAATCTGATATAATTTTAAAGATATTCAGAAGAGCGGGGTGATGCTGAAAATTCCGGTTTTTACAACACTTGTTATTTTTCATCCTTAAATTTTCTTCTTAGTTACCTTCATTATGATATGAACATAGTTTACTGATGAAATTAATTTTTTGAGGACAGGAAGGAATCCTTGAATTTCTTTCTTTAAAAATAGGGACAACATAAAAATCCTTAAAGATGATCGTGTCTTCTCATAATTATTAAGTGAGACCAGGAAGTCTGTTTCAAACATAAATTTTCTTTAGGTAGTCTGTGTTTCAGCAATTCATAGCATTGATTCTCTTGAGAAGACCTTAACAGTTACTTCATAATGATGCATTCTAGTTCTCCTCCACTAACTAAAAGGTGATGTAGACATAAGTTTAACCAAAAAGCAGCAAAAATAAGAAAAAATGAAAAAAACCAAAATCAGAAAACAAAGTAAATCAAAACAGAAAAAATATGTACAAAGGTGGATTCAAAAATACCACATGAAATATCTCTTTAGAAACTAAAAGAAAATAGAAAAATCCTCATTGATGTGAATATAGTCCTACTCGTGGTACCTTGGGTCAGGGTTGAATTTACAATTCAGATTTATTTATCTCTTTACTTTCCATTTAAAATTTTCATAATAATATTGCGTCTTTGAAAAGAAATATTCAACGAAAAGTAGAGAGAAAAGGATCAAGCAGACTTCCCTAACAACAATCATATTATGGTTCTCTTGGTGCACCCACTTGTGTTCATGACTGCATTAATACAAAGAGAAACAATGAGAAATAGAACTAAAAGAGAACCTACTCCTAAACCTAATCTAACTACTAAACAAATCAGAATACTACGTGAAGTCATGCTTCCAATGTATCCATCATAGTAACTCCAATCCTAAAGTAGAAACAAAATCACATACTACTAACAAGAATGGTAGTATATCGAAAAATGATAAAAATATATCATACTCACCATTATCATCATCATTTAAAAACAAGGCAAGCATGATCTTACCATTCCCTTGAACATTCTTGTTGTTTGAATCCTCCACCCATTCAACAATTTTGTCATTATATGGGTTACAAAAATATGAAAGAATGAGATTATGAAGGTTGTGAGAGTTATGGGGACTTGACATAACCATCATCCTAAACTGAAGCGCCCCATCCTCATGACCATCTTCCTCTCATTCCATCTTTTCTCCATCTGAAGGATATAAAATGAGTGTGTTGAATTTACCTCCTTGATCTCTAAATAAAGCGAAGATAATCTTACCATTCCCTGGGGACTTTTCAATATATGAATACTCCAACCAATATGCAATACTACCATGATACATGCAATTATTAACATGGAATGGTTTGAAAGAATTCACATGCGACAAATATTCCTGGTGAGAATAAAGTATTAGACTATCAAGGAAAGAATCTTGTAAAAAGGTCGGATCAAGATGGCGATAACTTATCATGTTTCTCGATCGGAAAATAAGTGTTTCATTCTCTTGATACTTTTCATTGAGCTTAGATATTTCAAGGTTAACTATTTGAGGTGAACTAGATGGAATGACCGATAAAACATCATTGGTAGTAATATTTGGCTCATTATATTTTTCAACCTCAAATAATTGATCATGGAAAAATTTAGATCTGTTTCGAAACACAAATTGGGATGTATCAATGGAAGATGCAATTCAAGATTCTTTCAAATCATTTCTTGATTTACCCATAGATAATTGATGAGAATAAAAATTAATATCTTCATGGGCAAAATTATTTCCCTGTTTATCTTCTATTCAGTAATCTCTTTGTACCTAATTATATAATGTTGAATTCTCTCCAAGGTAATATGGGACATGCAAATGCATGACATTAGGATAAAAAATATTAGGGTACAAGGAATAATAGGTAGAAGAATTAACGAGATAGAATGGATCTCTTGAAATGATAGGTATATGTGTTTCAAAATCTGGTTTTGTCTGTTGGATTACTGAGAGGGGGGGTGAATCAGTAATAGAGAAATTTAGTCTCATTTAACCATATAATCCAAGTGTTATATCAGTGAAACATTATCATCCAATAATTGCAGAGTAAATAAGAAATGAACAAATGAAAAATCATACACATACACAATACACCAGTGTTTTATGTGGAAACCCAAATCGGGAGAAAACCATGGAATGATTTTTCTTATATGTCTTGAAGAATTACATTCATTGGAAGCACCAACTTCCTTTGTTTTCTATCTACAACTAGAAGGAGGCTCCAACCCCCTAGTTTCTCAAGCTACAACCTGAGGGAATCTCCAACTCCCCAATTCTTTGGCTACAACCAGAAGGAGGCTACAACCCCCTATGTTCTCCATCTACAACTAGAAGGTGGCTACAACCACCTATCCTTGCCCTGTCCTGCCACCCTGAAGTAGAAGTAGAATGATGGAACCACTGTCACACTATCACTATGAGATATACCACTGTAAACCTGTACCAATAAATCTAAACCATGCATCAACCATGCATCAACTTGTACCTCAACCTATAATCAACTTGTACCATAAACAAGTGCATCAACCATGCACCAACCTGTAATCAACCTGTACCATAAACAAGTGCATCAACCATGCATCAACCTGTACCTCAACCTGTAATCAACTTGTACCTTAAACAAGTGCATCAACCATGCACCAACCTGTAATCAACCTATACCAAAAACAAGTGCATCCAACCATGTACCAAGTATGTACCAATCATGTGTCAACTACTCATCAACTATGACTCATCAATATGTACCAACATCATCAACTATACACCTCATGTATGTGCGCCAACTCATCAACTACTTGTCTCAACCATGTACTCAACATGTACCACAACCAAAAGTCCTCATCAATTTCATCATCCAAATCTGATTTGTGTTAGAAATTTCAGATCCCACCCAGTTTCAGTCTTAGTGATTTTTCAGCCAAAGTTAAATGTCGAAACTCCAGTTTCAGCACTGTTTCAGCATATGTCACAGTGGTGTTTCAGCATATACTCAACACTGTTTCAACATATATCTCAACACTGTTTCAGCATATATCTCAGCACTGTTTCAACATATACTCATCACTGTTTCATCATATACTGAGTGGTGTTTCATCATATGAAACAACATTGTTTCAGCATATGTTATAGCGGTGTTTCAGCATATACTCAGCACTGTTTCAGCATATATCTCAGCACTGTTTCAGCATATACTTAGCATTGTTTCAGCATATACTCAGTGGTATTTCAGCATATGAAACAACAATGTTTCAGCATATAAAAACTTAACAGAAAATAAACTTCAGAACTGAAACATGAGAATTCTGAACATCATTTTCAACGTAGAAATAAAATATCAGCAATATGCAAAGCTCAGAAAATATAGACATAAAGATTTTCAGTCTAACTTCGACCCTGGAAAAACCCACAAGGGGAAAACCAGTGAGAGAGGGCTTTTTATTATTTATGAGCTTCTGAGAAATTCTTTTACATCATATTCATCTTCATATATTTACACAAACTTATCTGGACATTCCTGTAGCTTTGCTCCTCGATTTCTGAACCAGAAATCCATACAACTGTACGGCTGCCCCAACAATTAATGCTATACGGATTATCTCAAAATTCATGCCAAAACTCTGCTAAGACTGTACAGAAAACCCAGCATGAACAGCTCCTTGTAAACCGTGTTGTACGGTCCCAAGATTCATGCCAAACAATATGGACTGTATGGAAATACACTCAGAAATATATTGCAACAGTTACCTCAATTTTTGTGCC
The DNA here is from genome assembly GCA_009831015.1 of Picea engelmannii. Taxonomy (NCBI): domain Eukaryota; kingdom Viridiplantae; phylum Streptophyta; class Pinopsida; order Pinales; family Pinaceae; genus Picea; species Picea engelmannii. The sequence continues at coordinate 801,317 of ML782357.1, read as the reverse complement.
AACAAATGTTGTATGACAGCCTTGGAATGCATGCCAATACTCTCAGAAATTGCAGCTGCTATCCTCCTCAATTTCTGTGCACATTACATGTTGTACGACCTCCACAAATCCATACGGTACGGCCTGTTCCTCCTTGCTATCTTAAATTCATACTTCTCTTTGCCTTGGGATGCGTGCTCTCCTTCAGCAAATGCTATCTCTTTTCTCAGCTCGACCTCTCTCTTGCTCTCTGGCATCTCACCAAAGATCTGACCTTGGCATCTCACCAAAGGTCCCTTCTCTTGGCATCTCACCAAGAGTTTCTTCTCTTGGCATCTCACCAAGAGTCTCTTGATCTTGGCATCTCACCAAATATCCGACCTTGGCATCTCACCAAAGGTCCCTTCTCTTGGCATCTCACCAACAGCCTCTTATCCTGGCATCTCACCAAGAGTCTCTTCTCTTGGCATCTCACCAAGAGTCTCTTCTCTTTCTCTCTCTTGTTCTCTCAACAAGAAGCTTGAACTTTCTTGTTCTTGGCATCTCACCAAGAACCTATTGGCATCTCACCAAGAGTCTCTTGCTCTCTCAACAAGACTGTTGCTTCTTACCCAAGAATGGGTGCGCCCTCTGGCCTTAGTCGACCTCATGAGGGAAGGTGAGGAGTTTTCTAATCTAACGGTTGAGATTAGATTAGATGGGTGGCTGAGATTTGGTGTCTCTTCACTCACCCTCACTTTAATCATAAAGTCACCTTTTAATTTGCATCTCACAGATTAAATGACTAGGACCTAGATTCGACACTTTCTCCCCCTTAGGCGCCTAGGGAAGAGAAACACTTGCCTTGGTACTTTTTTTAATTAAAAATTTAACAATTTGTAGCTCTGTAAGAGACCTAGTGTATATGATCACATTCCTGCAAACCTTCCTTAACTTTGAAAACAAGAGACTAACATTTTCATTAAACTTTTCTTTAGTCTCACATGCCTAGTTTTGGATTAGTCAACAACCCTAACTTGAAGTAATAATAACTTTGAAACTGTAACGTATAAGGATATGAAATTGATACACATTGTTACTCAATGTGTTTTATGCAATTCTTCTGAGTGTCACTACTTGAAACCTCTCATAAAATGAGTTATAGAAAAAATGGCATACCTTGTTGAATTCTGGCTTATTCTAGAGAGCTACCTTGTAGAGTGTGCCCCGCAAAAAATACTTGATGAATTGATCTAAAACTATTTCAAAACATACTAAAGCCTATACCTAACCAACACATTTGGTCTCATGGAATTTTGATCTATTATGAATAAGTTGTGACATTTTTACCCGAAACACCTGATTTTGACTAGTTTCAGGACTGACCACAAACCCTATTTTCCACGGAGTGTAACTCCCAAAATACAACGACCCACAGGATGATATTTTAACCACAGATACTTGGATATGTTTTCTCACTTTCATAGAAATTTCAGGATCTGAATCATTATAGAAAAAAAGTTATAGCGAAAATGGTAAGATGACCTGTAAATAACATACCTTAGAAAGCACCATCAAAAGAATTTATCCTTCCTTGCATTTCAACCTTATTTTCTTCACTTTCCTCAGAATTTCGGCTTAGATATCATTTGTTTACCTCAGAAACCTATATATATTCAACATTCTCAAGTTTGATTCAAATGAGAAAGCCTTGCCTCTTATTTATACTCTCCAAGTAGCTTCCTTAAAAACATCTTCTAGGTCACTTGGCCCACTTTCCTTATTTTAGGGTTGGGTCCACTTCTAATTTCTCCATTAAATTTATTATTGAAATTTTTTATTTTTTATTCACTTTGAATTATAATACACTCATAACTTCACTTTATTATTTACCTTTTAAAAAATCTTAAACCACCTTGACTACTTTGACCTTTTGGGGCTTCTAGATGACATATGAGGGTCCTCCAACTTCGTAAGGTCATAACTCTCAAACCGTGAGGAGTTATGTGACGTTCTACATACCACCAGAAATGGAATGACATGTACTATCCATATATAATAGTATTATCTAAAAAAAATATCATAACTCATACCGTTACCCATCAAACAAACTTGGGTCCATTACCCAAACCTGGGGTCTTCAACTTCTCATGGCCATAACTCTCTAACCGTGAGGAATTATGTGATGTTCCACATACCACTGGAAATGACATGAAAAGAACTATCCATCTAGGATATTTTCCCTGACAAGTTCACTTTTCTTCATCTCATTATTCCATAATTAAGCATGGGTTCTCTTACTCCACAAAGCATCTTCCCATGAGGGCTTTTACCATAAGGGTACCACTTTGGAGTTCATCCATATTTACTTCTTATCAAGCATGAAAAAACAATAATGAGTCATATTTACATCAAACAATATTGGGTCCATTACCCAAACCTTTGTGCTATGGGGCTTTCTTCAAGGGTTGACATCAATGACAAC
>ML782357.1:778665-789258 GCA_009831015.1 Picea engelmannii | reverse complement strand
TTTTCAGCGTCTGTGTTTGCATTTGTGTTGCAGCATGTTTCAGCATCTGTTCTTCATAAACAATCGATTGCCATCAATGACAACCTTGATTATCTGCGCCTTGATCATCTGCGTCATCTCTGTTGTAGCCATATTTCCAACATCATTATACTATCAAACTGTACTTATGCTAACTGATTGCTATGAATATGTCTTCTCAAACTTTACAAGCTACTCGAATGATGGTTCTTTGGTCTATCACAGCTATCACATAGACTCCCCTAATCTAATATTCATATTACTTGGGATTTCCTAAGCCGAATGGCTCAGAACAATTCCTTCTCTGATGTGTAATCCTCATCATCTTCATTTGTAGATTCATCATCATCTTCATTGGTAGATTTATTATCTCTCTGAGCTCTGATTTCTTTCTTTCTATATGTGGATTCATCTTTCACTACAATGTCTGAAAGTACAATCTCTTGAACCTATTCCTTATTTACCTGTCCTTCCTTTATTTCAGTTATTTTCCAAACCTTTCTGTATCTAACATCTTTCCTTTTCTCTGTAGAATTATCTTCATCTCGTTTTATTGTCAATCTTGTGATCTCTGGTACCTGGTCCTTGTTCACCTATTCTTCATGTTTTCTTATCCATAATTTCTTATATCTGATATCAGTATTCTCTTTCATGGAAGTATCGATCATGTTTCTACAATCACTGGCTATGTGTCCATAGTTATGACATTTGTAACACTCAATGTTACGTGTGACCACATAGGCATAGTCTGCTTGAACATTTTTTTATAATCCCTACAATCTGCAACCTTATGTCCAAAGTTAGTACAATAAAAACAATGACCATAAAATAAATTTTCATACCTGGGAGTGAATGATCTTCTTTGTGGCATAGTCCTTCTGAATTTTTTCTTTGACTGATCATGATCATGATTGAAGCCTTTTTGTGGCTTGAACATGGATGGCATTCTTGAAGATGTATCTTCAATAGTTTTCTTAGATTCTGGTTGACCATGATTCCTTCCTTTGAGTACTTCTGCATAACTCTTTCTATTTTCTTCATTCTTCTTTTCTATCAATGTAGAGTGCTTCTCTTCATTCTCTACGACTAATGTGGATGTTTCTATCTCTTCAACTTTCTTGTTGAGCTTGTCGATTTTGACTCTTAGTGTGACAAATTCTTCTTCAAGATTCTCAACCTCTTCTTCTTTCTTCATTATCTGAGACTTCATGACTTCTTTAGTTCTTTTTTCTTCTTCAAGTTGGATTTTCAATGCAATTATCTCTTCTTCCATTCTTCTTTCTTCTTGACCAAACTCTTTCTCAAGTTGGTTTAAATCATTGGTTCTTTCCTTGAGATGATCCATCAATATCTTTTCTCTCTTTTCTGCATCTTCCTTTTGTGCTGCTATGTTGGCTTCTAAACATTTCTTTTGATATTCTAGAGTTTCTTCAATTCTTCTGGCCTCTTCTAGTTGAGATTTTAAATTCTTGATGACCTACTGATCCTTTTCAAAACCTTGAACAATTTTTTTTTGCTTCCTCAATTCTTTCTTGGATGAGTTGTTTTCTTCTCTTTATTTCCTTAGATATTTAATTGCACTGATCAATTTTTCTTTGTAATCAACTTCTGCTTCATCATACTCTTCCTCTTTTGAATCTGTCTGACATGATAAGCATCTTTCTTCTTGTTCTTTATTTGCATCTTCTTTGGAATTTTCTGAATCTGCGATGGGTGAATAATATATGTCATGTAACTTATCCCAAAGTTCTTTGGCTAATGAACATTTACCAACCTTTTCTCTAACCAATTTAGGTAATCCTTCCCAGATGAAATCCATTGCTATTTTGTTATTCTTCTTCAATTTCTTCTTGGTTATAGTCTTTTCCCTTTTTGAACTATCATATCCTATAACAACTAATAGCCAAATATATTGTCCTTGTACCTGTAAAAATACTTATGTCCTTGTGCCTATAAACTATTTCCTGAATGAACCTTGCTCTGATACCAATTGTTGGATTAATGAGAGAGGGGGTGAATCATTAATAGAGAAATTTAGTCTCTTTTAACCATATAATCCAAGTGTTATATCAATGAAGCATTATCATCCAATAACTGTAGAGTAAATAAGAAATGAACAAATGAAAAATCATACACATACACAGTACACCAGTGTTTTACGTGGAAACCAAAATCGGGAGAAAACCACAAAACACTTTTTCTTATATGTCTTGAAGAATTACATTCATTGGAAGCACCAACTTCCTTTGTTTTCCAGATGCAACTAGAAGGAGGCTCCAACCCCCTAGTTTCCCAGGCTACAACCTGAGGGAAGCTCCAACTCCCTAATTCTTTGGCTACAACCAGAAGGAGGCTACAACCCCCTATGTTATCCATCTGCAACTGAAAGGTGGCTACAACCACCTATCCTTGCCACATCCTGCCACCCTGAAGTAGAAGTAGAATGATGGAACCACTGTCACACTATCACTGTGAGATATATCGTTGTAAACCTGTACCAATAAATATGAACCATGCATCAACCATGCATCAACCTGTACCTCAATATGTAATCAACCTATACCATAAACAAGTGCATCAACCATGCACCAACCTGTAATCAACCTGCACCATAAACAAGTGCATCAACCATGCATCGACCTGTACCTCAACCTATAATAAACTTGTACCTTAAACAAGTGCATAAACCATGCACCAATCTGTAATCAACCTGTACCATAAACAAGTGCATCAACCATGCACTAACCTGTAATCAACCTATACCAAAAACAAGTGCATCAACCATGCACCAACCTGTAATCAATCTGTACCAAAAACAAGTGCATCAACCATGCACCAACCTGTAATCAACTTGTACCAAAAACAAGTGCATCCAAACATGTACCAATTATGTACCAATCATGTGTCAACTACTCATCAACTATGACTCATCCATATGTACCAATATCATCAACTATACACCTCATGTATGTGCGCCAACTCATCAACTACTTGTCTCAACCATGTACTCAACATGTAACACAGCCAAAAGACCTCATCAATTTCATCATTCAAATATGATTTGTAGCTCTGCAATATACCCGGTGTATATGATCACATTCCTACAAACCTTCCTTAACTTTAAAAATGAGAGACTAGCATTTTCATCAAACTTTTATGTAGTCTCACATGCCTAGTTTTGGATTAGTCAAGAACCCTAACTTGAAGTAATAATCACTTTGAACATGTAATGTATAAGGATATGAAACTAATACACAATGTTATTCAGTGTGTTTTGTGCAATTCATCCAAGTGTCACTACTTGGAACCTCTCAGAAAAGGAGTTATAACAAAAATGGCATACCTTGCTGAATTCTGGCTTATTCTAGAGAGCGACCTTGTAGAGCCTGCCCCGCACAAAATGTTTGAGGAATTGATATAAAAATGTTACACAACATACTATAGACTATACCCTAACCAACACACTTGGTCTCACTGAATTTCAAACTGTTATGAAGAAGTTATGAGGTTTTTACCCGAAACACTTGATTTTGACTAGTTTCAGGATTGGCCACAAACCCTATTTTCCACGGAGTGTAAATCCAAAAATACAACGAACTACAGATGATTTTTTAACCACATATACTTGGATATGTTTTATCACTTGAATATCAATTTTAGGATCTGAATCATTATATAAAAAAAGTTATAGTGAAAATGGTGAGATGACCTGTAAATAACATACCTTAGAAAGCACCATCAAAAGAATTTTACCTTCCTTGCATTTCGGCCTTCTTTTCTTCACTTTCCTCAAAATTTCGAATTAGATATCATTTTGTTACCTTAGACACCTATAGATATTCAATTTTCTAAAGTGTGATTCAAATTGGAGAGCCTTGCCTCTTATTTATACCCTCCAAGTAGCTTCCTTAAAAACATCTTGTAGGTCACTTGGCCCACTTTCCTTATTTTAGGGTTGGATCCACTTCTAATTTCTCCATTAAATTTATTATTGAAATAATTTATTTTGTATTCACTTTGAATTATAATACACTCATCACTTCACTTTATTATTTACCTTTTAAAAAATCTTAAACCACTTTGACTACTTTGACCTTTTGGGGCTTCTAGATGACATATGAGGGTCCTCCAACTTCGTAAGGTCATAACTCTCACACCGTGAGGAGTTATGTGAAGTTATACATACCACCAGAAATGGAATGACATGTACTATCCATATAGAATAGTATTATCTAAAAAATATATCATAAATCATACCATTACCCATCAAACAAACTTGGGTCCATTACCCAAACCTGGGGTCTTCAACTTATCATGGCCATAACTCTCTAACCGTGAGGAATTATGTGACGTTCCACATACCACTGGAAATGACATGACAAGCACTATCCATATAGGATATTTTCCTTGAGAAGTTCAGTTTCCTTCATCTCATTATTCCACAATTAAGCATGGGTTCTCTTACTCCACAAAGCATATTCCCGTGAGGGCTTTCACCATAAGGGGACCACTTTGGAGTTCATCCATATTTACTTCTTATCAACCATGACAAAACAATAATGAGTGATATTTACATCAAACAATATTGGGTCCATTACCCAAACCTTTGTTCTATGGGGCTTTCTTCAAGGGTTGACATCAATGACAACCAACCTTAATCAACATTGTCCCCTCTCCTTGTATAAACTGATCATCCTCTATTGTATTCTCTTTCAAATAATATGAGATAGTTTCTAAGAGACAATTTGGTTCATTATGCAAGGGAAAAATTGAGGGCAAATCACTAGAGATAAAAGGTTGATTAATAGTCTGACTAATGATTTTGTCTCCTATTGATTGATCAAGGTTTTGTTTAACTAAATTAGGGGAAGATTTATCGTCCACATGATTATCAAATTTACACTTAGCCTATTTTACTTTAGAAACAGTTATAAAATCTATGAGAGTGTGACAACTGTCATCTTTTAAATTCAAAGTTCCTTTTTCGATGAGAGGAGACATTGTTTGCAAAGAATGATTAGATGTGAAAATTGCATTTTGTAAAGGATGATGTTGCTCATGATTTGCCAAAATGAAAGAAGTTGACAAAAATTGTGGTGCTTCAAAATCTTCAAGATCAACATCAAAATCTGAACCATCTCAAGATTGAGTGTTAGTGCTCGATTCAGATTGGTTAACAATTAATTGATTTTGCTCATCTGAGAGAGAAATGAGATATTTAAACCACTCATTATTAAGCGTCATTTCTTTCAAAGGGAACCTAGTACAAACATGAATGAACCTAATTGCAAAATCATCGAATGATTCACCATTTTCTTTCCTTAAGTAACTTAATTCTTCACTTAATTCATCATAATCATAATTGTTAAAGTCTGATAAAAACTCAATTACAAACTCAGACAAAGAATGAATTGAATTAGCTGGAAGAGATTCAAACCAACATTTAATCTGATCTCGGAAAATGAGAGAAAAAAATATGCATGTAACATTAGGATCAATGATCTTATGTATTAAACATTTATAAATTTTTTTATAAATATAGTCTACTGCAAATGTGTTCCCTTCACCATCAAAGGTGAGTTCTAAAAAGAGATTAGATGTCTTGTTGGGAATAACTGGTAGTGAGAAGTGGAAAGCATGTTCCAACAGAGTGATTTGGGGAGCCATTGGGAAATTGAATATATTTAAAATAAAGGCTACTACAAGGCCATCTTGTCAGTCTGGACCTCCTTCTAGTGCCATTTGTTGACGGGAAAAAATGACCATCCATCAACTGGAAGAACGAGTCTAGTCCGGGGTTGTCTAAATAACTCAAGCCATTTGGTATAACTCATTCTGTCGGGTTTAATGGCGNTATATATATATATATATATATATATATATATATATATATATATATATATATATGTACATAAGTATGACATAACTATTGTAGATATATTTAAATAGCAGATTTACTTATCTTATTTATGTACATGATATACACACTGCAAGTTTTAATCTAAACTTACAAAATTCAATGTGAAAAAAGACTTCTTTGAAAAAAGAGGATAAAGAAAGCACATAAGATATTTTTTCGTTTTTTCTTTATCTATCTAAACTAATAAGAAAAAATACTATGAAACAGAAATATGTGGATAGTCAAAATCCAGACCATATATTAGAGTTTCAGTGATGAGTAAATGATAGAAAAACATAAATGAGCTAACCTGTTAGTGAGTTAACGATATGCATCCAAACATCCGCACGATTAGAGAACATCCAACCACCTTGTGCAAGAGGGAAACCTGCAATGAACCTTAAAACTATTTTGAATAAATGCAGAACAATGTGTTGGTAGTTGAGATTTAATAACATAATGAATGATACAAATAGTTTTTGTGATCTTATGATTGCAAGCGATTACATTAAGATAAATCTGATTCTAACAACGTTGCATTTAATCATTCAACTAAAAATTAAAGAGAAATCCTGTCATTTGAGTTGAATAAATGATCACTCTATTTAATATTTGAAGCATCAAATATGGACGATATTTTAAAAAGAATTATCCCAAAAACATAATAGGTTGTGAATTCTAAAGCTATCAAAAACTATTAGTTTATCAGGATAGACAAAGTATAAATGAAAGCACCATTTACAGGAAGCTAAAGCTAAAATGAAAATTGTTGTTCCATTCAAGTTTGTGAATTAATCGTCCACCTTCAGTGCCAGGCCAAGATGTCTTCTATTATAAAATATTGTGTATTTAAAGAGTTCGGGTAAACTAAGCATCCTATCTTCTAAGATAGGATTAAATCCCAAGATAATTTACTATTTACAAAAATAGAGGGTATAAAACGACTCAATATCAAACAGTGTATCCCAAAATTATAAAAGTTTTGTTTCTGTTTTACAAAATGAGCCAAAAGAAATGGCTAATTAACTAAGACAAAAAATACTCCATCTTTTCAGATCACCACAAGATACATGATATCCTGAAAGAAAACGAAATGAAGAAATTAGACATTTATTCAACTAATATTTTCCAAAATTTTACATGAGAATTGACTGGCTATAGAATCTGTTGATTCTGTAGCTACTCTTATTTTAAACAACAAAAATCTAATTCAATCCATATTAATTAGAAAAATAACAATAAAAGCACAACTAGGATAAAAAAAATTATTACCTTTCAACTAAATACTAAATTCGACTCATAAAATCTCAGAGTTGATCACTACTTTGACACACTCAACATTTTTTATTATTACATTTCCAGTCCTTTTCAAGCATTTTCATTTCCTTTGTGCATTGATTTTGAGTTCATGATTTCCACTTGTTAATGAGTCGATCTAAGCTACGAGGGTCTTGATATTCGCTTGAAGGATGGGGACATCTATGTAATATTTCCCTATCCAATGCAAACACACTTCACACCGTGGATCTGGAACAATTGGTTGAGGAAACAAATGACTATGTTTCAAAATGCTACCACTGTCCACTGTGGGTTTTTGACTGAGTTTGATCCCTGGAAAATCTTCGTTATGTTTCAGGCATGGTGGCAGATTATCTACAAAATTGTAAGTCTGACTGAGATCCAGTTTAGAGTAACTAGGGTCCTCCTCTGCGAGGAACTTTTTGATCTCGGAATCAGAGCTCCCATGGATCTCGATCGCTTTGATCTAGCTCACATGAGATTTTGATTTATTTCGTAAGATCCTTGAGATTAATCTCCCAGATCTTTTGTTATTAAACCTTATGTCCAAATTGTTCTTTAACAGTTTGTGTGAATGCTTATTTATAGTCTTTGCAATGGTATTAGGGAAAACATACTACTCGTGCTTAGGATATTTAATTACACTAGGGTCAGCATCCTGTTGCTCAAACATAGGCTCATCGAGTGTAGCCTTATCATAGGGTTCTTTGCACACAGAAATTGGTCTGTCACTGGAAGGAACACGGGGCCTTTCCAGCATAGAATTATCAACCACAAGCATCTCTAGAGGGTTTAAAGTAATGAATCCATTGCAAGTTAGGAAATAATCCCAATCTTCACCCTGTAGTTTCAAATGATGGACTAACAACAACCTAATTAACCCATGGTGGAATAAACTAGAATTCAAACCATGCCTTTTATATCTCTTAGCCATCTTATATAAACTCCTTAATAAATAAAATGACATATTTAATTGGAAACCGATAAACTACATGAGTAATCTTATATGATAAAGGAATACGAGGCCGTAGCAGCCTTCACAAGTCACAAATTTCTTTAACACAGCCAGTAATCCATGCCATCTATCTTTCAATAGAGAAATCAACATACCTTTGTCACAATAATGAATTTTTTGGGAGGTGAAGAAAAAACCCCATGGCACCTCGTCCAGCTTAGATTTTTTAAACCATTTTTGGCCCAAAAGGGGAAGACATGTTGCCTCACTTAGGAATTCCTCGATGATTTCTAATTGAATGTCGCCCACTTTAGCTCTGAACCCATCGAACATGAGGGCGAACTCTTAGGCTTCTTGTAAACTATAACCCTGAAACTTCTCAAGAAACACAACCCAACCTTGATTTTTAAGGTCTTCTCTTGCATCATCACATAGTAGCAAAGTTTGGGGGCCATTTGGCTCAATCCAGACGACCAGGTCCATGAGCGTTCGAACAGACACTCACAAGGTGACCAAAATTCACTGCCAGCATAAGGGGTGAAAGAAACAGAGGAAGGATAGAGAAAATATCAAAGGGATAAAACCACATTTACCCTAGCGCGACCAAATAAGAGCATATGGGGTTTCAAACCATGAAAATTGGGCGTTTTGTGTAATGAGTGCCAAGAGTATAGAATGAAACCCAAGACTTTAACTTGAAATGATAGATCTGTCGATTCAAACTTCCACCTCAAATAGAGTACAAGATACGACTGGGTGTGTTTGAATCTCATCATTGTGTAAAGGGTGGAGTTGATTTTCTAAGGTTATGAGAAGAGATTATTTACAAACCAAAGCATAACGACAATTTGAAAAGAAAAAAGATTAACCAAGAAGTATAAATGAAACAAACCCATAGTCTATTGCCAATCAATTCTTGGTGTATCATTAAATTACTCAATATATATCTCATAATCCATGAGCAACTTAAAACAATTGTTTTATTGATATAAGATAAGCTTCAAAGAAAGACAACATTCCTTAAAAGATTTGTAAGAACATTTACCCTTCTAGAGATATAAGCCTTAGATACAATTGCAATACAATTATAAGTTTTAATGCTTCATTCATGCTTTCAGTCATGAATGAAGTATAAAAAAACAAAAGACAATAAATAGAAACAATCAAAGCATCTTTTTACAACCAACAAGTCACCTTCGAATAACAATATTTACAGGATGAGGTGTTGGCAGCTACAAGAATTATCATTTGTCACTTTAAAAGGAAAAAATTATGTAGGGATACCAACATGAGCCTGACATAAATTCCTCTCCACTACAATAGGTTCAATCTAAGATAGCCAACTGTCCATCCCCGGGTAACACAGGCTCCACCGGTAATAGGGTTCCCCGAAAAGGGAGCCTAGTCAAAAAATACACATCCTCCATCGCAAAGAATGCAAGATGCTCACCTCATAGAATGAAACATTGTAGATATAGACTCCACATCAAAATCAGGAACTGCAGCAGGTACTCATGTGCTCACACTAGTGAACACTAAAAAAAATTCAGTAGCCCATGGGCTGCAAAAGAGCCCCGTTCAGCCGACTCCTCATCTCTCACTGCCTCTCTCAGTCGTGCCTAGTCCCTCTCCCTCCAATGTGTTATCACTCTAGGAAACTACTTAGGGTTGTAAGCTAAGTATGCCTGGTAACTTAAGAATTTAATACTTTTCAGTAGGTGGATCAATGGGATACTAAGATAGCACAATGGAGAGATTACTTATCAGAATAACTTAATGAACCAGTTCTTTTAGAAACTGTAAACCAGATGCCAAATAATAGAAAAGGGATGAAGAATATTGCTTAGACAACCAAATACATTGGAATGCAGGGTTTTAATAACCAAGTACATAAATAATGCAGGGTCACACTAAACAATGAGAAATTCCTCCATTCAAATCATGAGCATAAGCTGAGCTAATTCAAACAGAGTACAGAATAAAGATGGATGAAATATCTGATTACAGTAGCAAAAGGAAACTGTGATTTTGTATTAAGATAGGTAATCAAAACATAGACTAAATTTCTCCAAAATCGAACCTTTGTTTGATTTCAAAATAGGCATTTATAGCCTTTACAAAATGGTTACACAGATCCTAAAAACATGGATCTGTTATTTAATAAAAACAGTCCTATTTTACTTAAACAACTATGAAAATAAAGTCTCCAATAACAGAAAAGAGTATTCGAATTGTCTTCATCATGCAAAGAATCCTCTTCTGCTTTCTTCAGCTTCCAGCACCTGCGATGTAGGGAGGCAATGCGACACCTATTTGTGACTGTTTCATTTCCCCAATACCCATGGCTGAGTTTTAGGGCATGGCATTGAAAGCGTATCCAAAAATTCCTCGGATGCTTTGAGTTTGAACCGTTTTGCATGCA